>WNWK01013943.1:0-53290 GCA_009830355.1 Cherax destructor
CATACTCGGGAAGAGGCACACTCTCATCAATATTTTGGCTCATAAAATTAATCAGTTCAAACATTTCTTCAGAAGCACTCTCTAAGTTTTCTCTAATATGAGATGGCAGGTTTTCATGCCTGGAGATTTTGGACCAGTCATTTATGAGGTCATTTGCTTTATCACCGTTCTGCTGCAATATCCTCGGCTACATTGGCCCACTATCCTTGGCTCTGATGATCCCATCCTCGTCGCCACTGTAGTGGTTGTAGGTTAGTAAAACCCAGAGTAACTAAAACCATGTACTCTCTAAGGCCGCTCCATAACAACAACGACAATAAGAAAACAATTATAAATGACTGAACCAAACAAACATAGTATTCAATCCCCTACTGCTCCCAACCCCTTACAGTCAGGATTAAAGGAGGGTCCATCAGCAAGAAGGGAAGGTAAAGAAAGGGTCGCAGAGCGAAGACGCCGTTGGAGGTAAATTCTGTGTGCTCGTTGATAAAGTGGACAGTCCAACAGAATATGTCGAACAGACACTGGAACCTGACAATGCTCACAGAGAGGGCAGGAGCCTCTCCATGAGATACCCGTGCGTAAGACGAGTGTGGCCAATGCGAAGACGGGAGAGTGTAGTCTCCCAACCTCGACATTGGTGACAAGAAGAAGGCCAGAAACCTATACACGGTTTAATAGAATGAAGTTTGTTATTTAGCAGATCAGACCAGTGTTGTTGCCAACGGGTGCGAAGGTGGGTACCAGTGACCGCAAAATAGTCCGTAAAAGGAACACCTCTATATGAAACTGGAAGGTCATGTACTACTGACCGCGCAGCAGTGTCTGCCTGTTCATTGCCCTGTACGTCAACATGACCAGGGACCCAACAAAAAACAATATCTTTGTGCTTGCTAGAGATACGGCATAACCAAAGTTGGATACGAAGAACTAGGGGGTGAGGTGTATCAATTTTACGGATAGCTTGTAAAGCAATAAGGGAGTCTGAAACGACCACAAATGGTGACACAGGCATAGATGCAATACGTATAAGTGCCACAAGAATGGCATACAATTCAGCCGTAAATATGTTAGCTGAGGGTAATAGATGCCCTCGCACGACGCTGTCCGGAAACACTGCTGCGAATCCGACGCCGTCAGACGACTTTGAACCATCGGTGTACACTGTGATGGCATGGGAATGAGGACGGAAGTGGTCTAGAAAAAAAGAGCGAGAAGCCGCCGTAGGTAGGTGGGTTTTCGCGCAAGGTAGAGGAATAGAACAAACACGAACAGGAGGAACTTCCCAAGGGGGTAGGGGAAAGGGAGATGTCACATGAACATATAGAGGTGGTAGCTGAAGGGAAGACAGAAGTGAATGTAGACGAAGAGAAAAGGGACGAAGTAAGCAGGGGCGACGAAAAAATAAAGAGCGTCTACTAACATCTGTAACAATCCTATACATGGAAGGATTGCGCAGGTCATGAGAGCGAACATAATAGCGAATGCAATGTGCATCACGACGATCGGACAAGGATGGAATGTTTGCTTCTACATAGAGGCTCTCAACCAGGGAAGAACGAAAAGCACCAAGGCATAAGCGTAATCCCTGGTGATGGATGGGATTAAGGCTGGAAAGAGTGGCAGGAGAGGCTGCCGAATATATCTGGTCACCATAATTGAGTTTCGATAAAATTAGGGCTGAATGTAAGCGAAGGAGAGTTCTACGATCAGCCCCCCCGTGAAAGATGTGCGAGGGTTTTAAGGAGGTTCAGCCGGCTATGACAAGTCGCCTTCAGAGAGGTAATGTGAGGTTTCCAGGACAATCTACGGTCAAACAGGAGGCCGAGAAACCTGACTGTATCACGTTCTGGGATACGTGAGCCGTATAGGTACAATGGATGATCAGAGACCACTGAACGTCTAGTAAAGGTAATTTGATGAGTTTTTCCACCAGAAAATTTAAACCCGTGAGTAGTGGCACAATCAGAAACCCGGTTGATGGTATGCTGGAGGGAAACTGCAATGAGGTGACAGTCAGCACCTGCACAAGCTATAGCAAAGTCATCCACATAGAGCGATGACCAAATATCGGATGGGAGAACAGATTATTATTATTATAATCAAAAGAAACGCTAAACCACAAGGGTTATACAGCGTGGCAGGGCAGGACAGGATGCAGGGAGAATGAATTGTAAGCGGGAGATGGATGATTAGTAGGGTATGGAATACAGCAGGATAGTGGATAGTGCAGGGATAGAGGGTAGCAAGAGATCGAGGTAGAATTATTATTATTATTATAATCAAATAGAAGCGCTAAACCACAGGGGTTATATCGAGGTAGAAGGGACTGAGGGAAGTGCTAGAGGTATATTTCAGAGTTTGTGTAGTAAGTCAGTTTCTGCCAAAAAGTCAACGAGAGAGTCAGGATTAAAGGAGGGTCCATCAGCAAGAAGGGAAGGTAAAGAAAGGCAGAAGAGCGAAGACGCCGTTGGAGGTAAATTCTGCGCGCTCGTTGATATAGGAATGGGAATGATGAGGCTGTTGGTCCAAGATTTAGGGAGCTCCCCAGTTACATAGCTCATGTTGTATAATTCGAGTAAAGGATTGCCTGGTACGCGACACAGCAATCTTAGTATATTGTAGGTAATACCATCCTCACCAGGCGACGTGGAGTTGCCTTTAGTTAGTGCTGCATCAAGTTCAAAGTCAGTGAAAGGAATGTTACAGTCATCTTCCTTGCTGAACATTAAACAAACAAGTCTCTCCCTAGCATCATATTTGTCATTTAATTTCGCCTGTGTGGTACTGGGAAGATTTTCATAGCTTGATGTAACAGCCCAAACACTGACCAGCTCATTCGCCCTATGTAAGGGATGAGGGTGCGCAATCTGACCGGTTCTGTTACCCTTAATTCTATTTATGTCCCTCCATGCTCGGCTAAGTGGGGTGTGAGCATTGAGACCATTGACAAATTTTTCCCAGTCAGTTTGCCGCAGCTCTGTCATACGCTCTCTGGCAGCAGCAAGGGCAGTTTGAAAGAGTCTCAGCATTCCAGGGGTACGATGTTTTCTATAGGCTAGGCCTATTCTGCGAGCAGTACGTTTCAGTGTTCGAAGTTTAAGATCATTGTAATAAGTATGGTTATTATAGGAGGTATGATTGTTATGGAAGTTGGTTGGGTTAAGAGTTCCAGGAGGTTTTTGAGGCGGCTCTAAGTAGTTCTGAATACTGCTCACAAGGTCATTGTTAAAGGTCTCAACAGAGGAACACTCATAGGAATTATACCAGTCAGTCACATGTGCAACAAAGTCCTCATGTTGATCAGGGGGAACATTAAAACGTTTCCGTTTGAATATTCCACCAGGAAGGATAATATTACCTATATCTAGTGAGGTTAGCCTTGGGAAATGGTCTGATGATATATCTGATACAATGGTAGACTCACAGCTGGCAGAAGTAATGTTGAAGCCAAGACACAGATCAAGGATGCCTCCATAGATGTGTGTGGGTTCAAGGTCACCTACAATTTGCACATTATCATGACTATTTAACAGTGACAACAGTTGGTTACCATTACGATTACCAAACTGTGAGCTTACAATGCTTTTGTGTCTTGCATTATAATATCCAATGATAAGAGTAGGCTCAGACTGAGCACAAGTTGGGAGCTCCAAGTAATTGAACTTATCAGCAGGAGCATACAAGTTAAATATGTTGAGAGCAGAGTTCCCAATATAAATCCTAACACCATGGTATTGCAGTCCCTCTGTTTTCTTATGTGTGAGAAGTTGATGGGGAAGTGATTTTTTAATATATAGAACACAAGAGTTAGTAGATTTGAGGTTATATGCAACAAATGATGGCAATTTAGGGGGCTGGGATTTTTCAGGGACTCTGCACTCTTGTAGACACACAACATCAATGGGCTCGGTGGTTACTTTATGATGAAGGTCAGGAAGTCTTTTTCTAAGTGATGCAATATTCCTGCTAAAAATATTAAGTTTATGCGAGGACTGATCCATTATAGAAGTCCTGGAATCTGGTTTAGTTTCTCAGCATAATGAAAAAATTGTTCATATAAAGAGCAGACCTCACCAATGTCAGCAGTGTTACCCTGGTCCATGAGTTTTCTGAGTGCACGTCCAGTTGTGAGGCCTCGTGGCAGTCTTTGTTTACACAGAGCAGGCCCGCTGTTCATGTGTGAATGTATGATAGGTGGCACTACCACTCACATTCCCTCCTCCACTACCATTACACACATCACTATAACTGTCATCACCAACACCACTATCAACATTGTGTTCATTACATTTATCAGCAGTGCTATATTCAACATTAATGTCAATGTGGTTAACCTCATCACACTCGGCATCACCACTTACATGACCCTCATCACTATTACTAACATTATGGAAACCACTGCCCTCATCACACTTGGCTCCACCACTTATATGACACACATCACTATTACTAACATCAGAGACAACACTGCCCTCAGCATGATGCTCACTATAGTTATCAACACAGCTGTTGGGTTCGTCATTGCCGTAATTAAGGACACCACCACCACCTTGTTCATCAGCCTTACACTCGCTTTCAGAATTTGTGACAATCTTGCTATTGGTACGCTCTACACATCTTTCTTTGTGCTGCTCAAGTTGTTGCTTCAGGAGAAATTGCTGTCTCTCCAGTAGTCCTATGTGGGACTTCAGGTTGTATACCACACGAGCAAGACTAGGAACATCTGGAGACGTGAATCCCCGGTCAGCTGAGCTTGGTGGCTGACAGTCAGCTGACTCAGCTAGACTGGCATTGACAGCAGACGTGATGGAGCTCTGTTGATGTGCTTCCCAGGTGAAGTGCTCAACCTCATTGTCTGAGGGCAGGCATGAGCCAGTATTCAGACTCCAGGTATCTGGTAGGCCTGGGGGGTCATAATGGGAGGTGCAGGGTGAGGTGCGGTTGGCTGCGAAGTGGGCAGCCCTCACACTGCAGTCAGCATGAGCTGCTGTGACTCCTGAAGTCTTGCAATTGATACATCGCTTAGCAACAGTCTGGTGCTGTTTGATCAAATCATAACACCGTTCAGAAGAATGAGCATTGGCACACACTGCACACCAGTGTGACTTAGCTGGGCATTTCCTGGCAATGTGGCCCCAACGTTGACACTTATAACATCGACGTTGAGGAGGTCTGTACAATGCAATGTTATAGCGCCTGTTGAGGGCAGCACGGGAGTGAATATAGCGTGGCAAAGTCCCCTGGCCTTGGGGACCCGTTTATCATTATGTTAAGTGGTGCGTTTGTAGCTCTGTTACCAAACTGGATAAAATAGGTTTTATCAATATTGAGAGTAAGTTTGTTGGTCATCATCCAGGTAGATATTTTCTGCAATTCAGTATTTACAGTGTTGGCTAGTATGTCTGGGCTTGGATGCGAGATAACGTATGTAGTGTCATCTGCAAATAGTATGGGTTTGAGTAGTTGAGATGCATTTGGTAGGTCGTTAATGTAAACGAGAAAGAGAAGTGGGCCAAGAACACTTCCCTGTGGGACACCTACTGTAATAGTTTGCGCGGTAGAGCTAGCTCCATTTGTGTACACATATTGGTTTCCGTTGCTAAGGTATGATTTTAGGTAGTTGAGGGAGTGCCCTCTTATACCATAGTGTGATAATTTTAGGTGTAACAGATCATGGTCAATTGTATCAAAAGCTTTACGTAAATCAATGAAGATTCCCACTGGGATTTCTTTTTTCTCAAGAGCGGTGTAAATTATTTCTAACGTGTATAATGGCATCATTTGTATTTTTATTAGGCCTGAATCCAAATTGACAGTGGTTGAGTACGTTGTTGGAGGTGAGGTAGGAATATATTTGTCTATGAATTAATTTTTCAAAGATTTTGGAGAGAAGGGGTAAGTTAGATATCGGCCTGTAGTTATTCAGGTCTGTTTGATCTCCTCCTTTATGTATGGGGGTGACCCTCGCTATTTTGAGTATTGATGGGAAGGTAGAGGATTCGATGGATTTGTTAAAGTGTGTTGCAATAATTGGTGAGAGAACTTGAGAGGCTTTTTTGTATATAAAAGGTGGTAAGTTATTTAGGTCACCTGCTTTGTTTTTTAATGTGTTGATTATAAGTGAAACTTCTATTGGGTTGGTCGGGGCTAAGAATAGTGTGTTTGTATAGGTGCCAGTGAGATAGTCGTTAGGTGCATTATTATTATAATCAAATAGAAGCGCTAAACCACAGGGGAGGGGTCGTTAGGTGCAGTGTTTGAACTTGGGATTTTACTTGCCAGCTTTTTTCCTATGGTGGAGAAGAAATCATTGAGTTTGTTTGCTGTTTCAGTAGGTTGGAGTAGGGGTTCATCTGGTTTTGTTAGCTTGATTGTTCTGTTTGTAGATATCTTTTTAGTTCCTAGAATTTCAGATAGGGTTTTCCAGGTCTTTTTTATATCACCTTTTAAGTTATGTAATCTGTTCTCATAGTACAATTTTTTTGACCTTCTTATCAGACTCGTTAGGTTTGATGAGTAACGTTTTGTTTGTTCCCTTGTTATTTGACCCATTCTGTACTGCTTTTCATATAGGTGCTTTGTATTAATGGATTTGAGTATGCTGGGGGTTAGCCAGGGACTATTTAATCTTTTAGCTGTGATTTGTTTAGTTTTTTTGGGGCAATGCTTATTATAGAGGTATTGGGTCTTTTTAAGAAAATTATTAATACATAAGTCAGTATCTGTGAAGTTGTCTATTTCTGTTTGCCAGTCAGCGTTTGTCATAGCTGTTATTATTATTATTATTATTAGCTGTCTCATTATGTAGTCTGAAGGTAACTTTAGTAGTCTCTAGTGGTATTTTTCCGAGGTTGGTTATGAGAAAGGTTGGGTAGTGGTCTGTGGTATTGTCTGTGATTATGCCTGATTTTAATGGGGGATATGGTGTTAGTCCAGATATGGTCTAATAGAGAGGCACAGGTCTCAGAGATTCTTGTAGGTTTTGTTATTGTCGGAAGCAGCAAGCAGTTGCTCATAGTGTTTGTGAATTCAGTTACTTGTGGGTCCTGATCTTGTAGGAGGTTTATATTGAAGTCTCCTGTGAGGATTAAGTGGACTTTGTTCATGTGTGCATACGGAAGCCATATTGACCAGGTACTACGTCCCGTAGTACCTGGTTTGCAAAAAGGGAGAACAATATCAGACTTCCACAGCTGGGGAAGAACTCCTTGCGACCATATAAGATTAAAGAGTCATAAGAGGACAGTAAGAGCAGACTGATGTAAATGCTGTAGCATACAAATATGTATGCCGTCTGGCCCAGCTGCCGATGATCGGCAAGCAGTGTGTGTTGCCTCCAGTTCTTGAAGGGTAAAAGGCACATTATAAGATTCTTCTCTAAAAGAAAAATCTAAGGGCTTTAACTCGCTGGCAGACTTAGAAGAAAGGTACGAGGGGCATAGATGTAGACCCTGAGATATGCAGACTAGATGATTACCAATTTCAGTGGCAACGGCAAGAGGGTGTGCTATATCGACACCAGCAACCTGAAGAACAGGAGCCGGGTCGGGGGGGAAATTTACCACTTAATTTCCGCACTTTCTTCCAGACTGCACTCATCGAAGAAGCCAAAGTGACAGTAGAAACGTAATCTCGCCAGCATGTGCGTTTAGCATCACGTATGACATGGCGAGCAAGTGCTTTCTTCTGCTTAAAATCAAGGAGTCTCTCTGTGGTTCTGTTATATCGATACCTGCCCCACGCAGCTTGTGTTTCAAACATACTGCCCGAGCACAAGCAGGAGACCACCAAGGCACGCACTTCTGAGAAAGCTTGCCCGAGGTTTGGGGAATAGAATGTGAAGCCGCTGTGAAGACAGAGGATGAAAAGAGATGTAACACCTCATCAATGGAGTACGAGGAAGGAACCTCCTGAAAGGCAGTAGGATGTGTGTAAAGGTCCCATTTCGCCCGGTCAAATTGCCAGCATGGGTAACGAGGAGGTGGAAAAAACGAAGGGGACTTAAGGACGATTGGGAAATGATCCCTGTCATGTAAGTCCGGGAGGACAGACCAGGTGAAGTCAAGGACTGTTGAGGAAGAGCAGATGGAGAGATCGATACAGGAGAAAGAATGAGTTCGAGGATCAAAATGGGTAGGAGTACCCGTATTTAAAACATGGAGGGGGAGAGAAGCAAGAAATGCCTCCAACTGAACGCCACGGGAGTCACAGTGCGACCCTCCCCAGAGAAAATGGTGTGCGTTAAAATCGCCAAGTATCAGAAGAGGTGGCGGTAAGGAAGAAACCAGAAAATCAACATCTGGGATAGACAATGCCTGCGAAGGGGAGAGATATAAAGAACAGTGTGTATTCCACTTATTCAAGTGGATACGCACTGCGGTGTAATGTAAGGAAGAAGGAACATAGAGCTGACGGTATGGAACACCAGTGCGTATAAGAAGAGCACTTTCGTTAAAGGTTCCATCGGAAAAAGGATCAGATGAACATAACAAATCATAGCCTGAAAAGGGCCTGATAACAGTGGATTGTAATTTGGGTTCTTGCAAACAGACCCCAATAGGGAAAAACTGGGAGAGCAACACCTGAAGTTCACCCAGGTTACCCCTGAGGCCTCGGATATTCCACTGCAAATAAGCCATGATTTATGGAGAAAAAGATAGAAGTGGAAGTGAGAGGAAGCTATGGACTAGGGTTAGAAAAGTCCACGTGTGGAGGCAGCGGAAGACCTGTAATCAGAGAGGGAGGAGGACGTTGTGAAGGAAGGGGGGTTGAGACGAAGAAGAGAGATGAGGAACCTCAGATGGAGTAGTGTCCATCATCGGCCCAGTCTCTGAAATATATTCTGCAATAGCTTCCAGTGTTTCGGAAGTCAAAGATGCAGAATGTGAGACTACATTAGAAATGGAAGAAACTATCAGGGAGTCTATAGACTGTACTAAAGTAGAGGACGAGGAGATAAAAGAGGAAACTGACGTAGGGACTTGGGAGGGGACAGGGGATGAAGGTAGTGTATGAGGAGGAGGATGAACCTCCACACACGTTACAGAACTAGTCGGAGGCGAAGAACCTGGCAATAGGGATTTTTTGCCTGGCTTATAAGAGGGGGGGCGCTGAGGTTTAGGTGAAGGACGAGGACGTGTAGACTCAGAACTGTGCGAGTGAATAAAGGAAGGAGAGTGGATAGTATGGGAAGCCGAGGTAGGGACCTCGGAGCCAAGAACATCAAAAGGATTCGAGACAGGGGTGACTGAGGATGAGGCGACCACAGAGGAAGCCGTGGAAGTTGGGACCCCAGAAGCAGGGCGATGTTTAGCAATGCAAGAATAGGAAATACGGGGAAGTTTCCCTTGAAGGCGAAGATGAGACAGAGCCATAGCATATGAGAAGCCTTCCGCCTCTTTGAGACAACGGATTTCCCGCTTATTCAGGTAAACCTGACAACGGCGAGAATACGAAGGATGTGCCTCATGACAGTTAAGGCAAGAGGGAGGTAGAGTACAAGAAGAACTGGCATGGTCATCAGCACCACAGACTGGGCATTCGGCCATGGACCTGCAATATTTTGCTGGATGACCAAAACCGCCAGCAGTTTCTACACTGCTGCGGTGTAGGGGTCACCTTTCGAACTTGTAAACGTTGACCTGCAATGTAGACCGAAGGTGGCAGTTCTAGGCAGTCAAACGTTAAACGAGCTATATTGCAAGGATAACGTCTTCACTTATTGGCAGGGAGGACAAAAGTGTCAACTTTAAGGATAGGGAGTTCTTGGAGCTCAAGCTGCTCGAAAATGTCATCACCACATGTCTGGAAATTCCGTTGGACAATGGTGTGGGGCAAAATGACAGAACCACAAGAATTGAGGGAATGGTGCTTGTCAATAGTAACAGTAGTAGTATCAATGGTTGTAAGAAGAGAAAGATCGCGAGCTTTGCCAGCATTCTGGACCGTGATGATGCGAGTGCTGCTATTGAGAGCGTGAAATGAGATGTCTTTACCAACATGGCATAGCAGAGCCTTACCAATATTATGGTCTGAAAGATAGGTATTAGAAGTCGGTCGAAGAGTAAAAAACTTTGTCCATTGAGTAGTTTGAAACAGAGAGTTTAAGGGGAGTGCGTGACGAGCTTGTCGTTTCTGAGATGAACGAGAAGAAAGTGTCGAATCGTCATGTGTGGGTCTTGGTCGTTTGGGTGTGGGACCAGGGGTAGTCCGATGTGAGACGGGCGAGCGATTCGAAAATTGCCGCACCATAGAGGGAGAAGCCGGAATCAAGGTCAGAGAAGAGCGAAGGTCAGATGTATCAAAAGGGCCAGTCGGGTCCCTGGGACCTGAAGCAGGTGACGAACTGGCACCTGCTTCAGGTACAGGGGTATTAGGGTTGTCCGAAGAGTTATCCGTTATCAAGGTAGGGTCGGAACTAGGTGCGGTATCAAGGGGCCCGGGGGTAGAGTCACGGATTAGGGCATCCATGGTTAGGTTACTTCTTTCTTTTTGTTTTTAAGAAAAAAAAAAAGAAGAAAATAAAATAAAAATAAAAAAAGAAGAAAAAAAAGGGGGAACGTGGAGGAATAGCTCCTAGGAGGAATGAAAGGGGCGTAAATCCCCCTCCGCGCCTAAGAGGACCTCAACACCGCAAGTAGTGCAGATGCTGCATGGAACCCGTGCCATACCCTACCCTTCATGCCAGTAAACCAGCAATCCGGGATAGCAACCTCACATCCACCGAGCCACCTTGGCGGACAAAAGAGAGGGCGGCCGGATATCCGCCACAAAGCATACTGCCTTCGGCCACCACCCCCGGAATCCGAAAGGTGGCCTCCAGAGATACACCCGTCGCCCGAAAGATACCCAAGGCCACCCCCCGGGAGACCGGAGAGGGATTGGGACATCCCCAGGCGATCCAGATTCCACGGCAAGCTACACCACCGCCAAGAACCTCAACGGAATAGGAATGGACCACGGTACCCTTCCCCCTACCTAGGAACTAGAATGCCTGTGGAGAGAAGCTCCCAGGGTAAAAATGGGAAGGAAATAAGGGAGGGATGAGGAGGAGGGGGAGGAGGAAAGGAAAAAGGGAGGATGGGGAAGATGGGAAAAGGGAGGGGGGATTGGGGGGTAATTAGGTTCGGTCTGAGGAAGAAGACCAAAAGGTCCAATTCCTCAGACCGATAGCCTCTTTACCTCGTCAAGGAGCCCCCCTTAAAGAGGTGCAGAATGCGGAACATTAGAAATGGAAGGAGAGTGAGCAACTATCCGGGAGTCTATAGACTGTACTAAAGTAGAGGGCGAGGAGATAGAAGAGGAAACTGTCGAAGGGACTTGGGAAAGGACAAAAGTGGGAGTGGCCTGGGGAGGGTCAGTCAGGGAAGGAACTTGAGAGGGGACAGGGGATGAAGAAATTAGACGAGGAGGAGGACGAACCTCCACACACATTACAGAACTAGTCAGAGGCGAAGAACCTGGCAGTAAGGATTTTTTGCCGGTCTTATGAGAAGGGGGGCGCTGAGGTTTAGGTGAAGGACGAGGACGTGTAGACTCAGAACTGTGCGAGTGAGTAGAGGAAGGAGTGTGGATAGTATGGGAAGCCGAGGTAGGGACCTCGGAGCCAAGAACATCAAAAGGATTCGAGACAGGGGTGACAGAGGATGAGGCGACCACAGAGGAAGCCGTGGAAGTGGGGACCCCAGAAGCGGGGCGACGTTTAGCAATGCGAGAATAGGAAATACGGGGAAGTCTCCCTTGAAGACGTAGATGAGAGACGGCCATAGCATATGAGAAGCCTTCTGCCTCTTTGAGACAACGGATTTCCCGCTCATTCAGGTAAACCTGACAATGGCGAGAATACGAAGGATGTGCCTCATGACAGTTAAGGCAAGAGGGAGGTAGAGTACAAGAAGAACTGGCATGGTCATCAGCACCACAGACTGGGCATTCGGCCATGGACCTGCAATATTTCGCTGGATGACCAAAACGCCAGCAGTTTCTACACTGCTGTGGTGTAGGGGTCACCTTTCGAACTTGTAAACGTTGACCTGCAATGTAGACCGAAGGTGGAAGTTCTCGGCAGTCAAACGTTAAACGAGCTATATTGCAAGGAAAACGTCTTCGCTTATTGGCAGGGAGGGTAAAAGTGTCAACCTTAAGGATAGGGAGTTCTTAGAGCTCAAGTTGCTCCAAAATGTCTTCACCACATGTCTGGAAATTCCATTGGACAATGGTGGGGGGTAAAATGACAGTACCACAACAATAATTAAGAGAATGATGCTTGTTAATAGTGATTGGAATAGTATCTTTGGTGGAAAGCAGGAAAAGATCGCGAGCTTGGCCAGCATTCTGGACCGTGATGATGCGAGTGCCGCTCAAGAGTGTGAAAAGAGATATCTGTGCCTACATGGCGTAGGAGAGCTTTACCAATACTATGATCGGAAAGATAGGTAGTTGGAGTAGTCTGTCTGAGAGTAAAAAACTTTGTCCATTGAGTAGTGTGAAACAAAGTATCTAAGGGGACTGCGCGACGTGCTAGTCGTTTCTGAGTTGAACGAGAAGGAAGATTCGAATCGTCATGTAAGGGTCTTGGTCGTTTGGATGTGGGACCGGGGATGGTCCGATGGGAGACGGGCGAGCGATTCGAAAATTGCCGCACCATCGAGGGAGAAGCCTGAATAAAGGTCAGAGAAGAGCGAAGGTCAGATATATCAAAAGGGCCAGTCGGAACCCCGGTACCTGAAGCAGGTGACGAACCGGCACCAGCAAGAGGTACAGGGGTATTAGAGTTGTCCGGTAATGAGGTAGGGTCAGAACTAGGTGCGGTATCAGGAAGGAGCCCAGGGGTAGGTTCACAGTTTAGGGCATCCATGGTTAGGTTCATGAGCTAGGGCATCCATGGATAGGTTTCTTCTTTCTTTTTGTTTTTAAGAAGAAAAATAAAAAAAAGAAGAAAAAAAAAGGGAGGGGGGAACGTGGAGTATTCCTCCTAGGAGGAATAAAAGGGGCGAAATGCAGCATGGAACCCGTGCCATACCCTACCCTTCAAGCCAGTAAACCGGCGATCCGGGATAGCAACCTAACATCCACCGAGGTACCTCGGCGGACAAAAGAGAGGGCGGCCGGATATCTGCCACAAAGCATACCTCCTTCGGTCACAACCCCCTGGAATCTGACAGGCAGCCTCCAGAGATACACCCGTCGCCCGAAAGACACCCAAAGCCATCCCCAGGAGACCGGAGAGGGATCAGGACACCTCCAGGTGATCCAGATTCCACGGCAAACTATACACCACTGCAAAGAACCTCAACAGAATGGGATGGACCCCGGTACCCTTCCCCCTACCTAGGAACTAGAGTGTCTATGGGAAGAATCCCAAAGGCTGAAAATAGGAAGGGAATAAGGAAGGGATGGGGAGGAGGAGGAAAGGGAAAAAGGGAGGATGGGATAGGGAAGGGGGGATTGGGGGGTAATTAGGTTTGGTCTGAGGAAGGAGACCATAAGGTCCAATTCCTCAGACCAAAAGCCTCTTCACCACGCCAAGGAGACCCCCTTGAAGAGGGGAGGAAAGGAAAAAAGGGGGATGGGATAGGGAAGGGAGGATTGGGGGGTAATTAGGTTCGGTCTGAGGAAGAAAACCATAAGGTCCAATTCCTCAGACCAAGAGCCTCTTCACCACTACAAGGAGCCCCCCCTTGAAGAAGACCTAGGAGCTATAAATTTCAAGAGAAAATCCCAAAAGGTTAAATAGGTAGGAGAGAGGGAGGAGAGAAGGAAGAAAGGCTTAGAGTGGGAGAGGGAGGTGAGGGAAGCAATTAGATTTGGTCCAAGGAAGCATACAACAGGTCCAATACATTAGATCATCACAAGACTATTCACCACACCAAGGGACCTCATCTCAAAGAGGCCTCAGTCTATGAGTTGTAATTTACAAGAAGAATATCCCCAAAAGGCCAAATGGGTAGGAGAGGAGGGGAGGAAAGAGGGGTGTGGGTAATTAGATTCAATCCAATAGAGACAAAAAACCTAATTCCTTGGATCAAAAGCCTCTTCACTTTGACAAGGGTTTCTGCACTTGGAGGGGAGTAACATTTGTTTTATATGGATGGAAAGAATACTCTCTTTCAATGCTGCAGAAAGAGAGATTGGAGGCAGAGGAATTATCATGTACGAAATCAATATGTGATGTAAATATTATGTGGAGTGAGAAATGAAGAAATAAGAAGACACTGTTGTGGTATGAAAGGCAATAGGCCCTCCTGTCGTGCCTCCACTTACTGCATTTCCATCAGTTTACTTTTCATTTTTATACCTTTAACTCCAAAAGTGTTCCTAACTACCACGTTAGTGCAGGTGGGAGCTTGGCTTCCTAATGTTAACATTCATCTTACACCAGTGTTTATTATTCTGTTTTGTTTCCTGATACACATATTAACCTTGGCACCAAAAAACTGAATACAGCCTCTCTTCACTTATCAACAAAGTTCCGTTCCTGAGACCACGTCGTTAAACGAATTCGTCGTTAAGTGAGGAGCATACTATAATGGTAGTGAGTTTGTGTCAAACATCTTTGATATTGCTTTAATGTCATCTTTGCACCACTTATAACATTTCTCGTATATTTTTAAATGTTTATACAGTATATTGAAATAAACAGAATAGAGGAAATCAGCTATAATACACATTATTTAGGTATGAATACTGGTCAGAGAGCCTGTCGTAAGTCCGAGGCGTCAGCAAACGAGTACGTTGCTAAGTGAGGAGAGACTGTATTAGTGATGCTGGAGGTACTATGAAGAGGGTTAATCTTGAATGTCCGAGTGTTTAAAAAAGAGAAAAGTGTAGGGAATGGAAGAGTGAAAAGCTGTTTTTGGACAAGGCCACATTAGCCATCTCCAAACACTACTACTAATAATTTTTGTTACTTTTTAACGTGTTCTAAGGGATAGAATTGTGTAGGAAAGTTATGAATGACCAAAGTGAAGTTATAACAGTCACTATCACATACTGAGTCTGCCCATTTTCTCTGCAAGGAATGCCTTGTCCATTTTATCTGGAGGGTATAAATAGCAAGCTGCATCCAACACTTTTTCCCAGGCCATACTTAAGTTTATTTAACAGGTTAGTTTTTATTAAGGTTTATATATACAGTACGATATACAATGGTCATGATGGCACACACGTTATGGGCACATAGAACATTGTATAAAGTTAACTTTGGATAACCCTATAAAGTCAAATACTAATTAATTACCCTTGTTTACAAGGGTCTAAACCTCACTACATCCCACTACGCCTAGTAGGGCAACGTGAACCGTCTCCACACATCTATAATGTATGGTGTCAAAAACTTTATTAACCCTGATGAATTAAGAATTCAAAAAAGAAGTTTCATAGAATGTAAGCCAATTTTTCCCATAAGTTATTTGTTATATCCATCGTGTTTTCATGTAGAGTTGACCATCATTTAACACGATAGTTACGTTCCTGAAAAACACCGTGTTAGGTAAAATTGTGTTAGATGAACTGAAGAACTTATGGGAAAAATATGGTTACGTTCCTATGAGCCCCCAAAAAGCCAAACAACTTTTTTTTAGACCAACAGATCTTACAAAATAAAAATGAATATATAATTGTAATTGATTATCGTGATGTATTATGTTGTTTTTACTGCTTAAGACTACAAATGTAACAGAAATAATAGTATTTCTTACCTTAAATTGTGGGTGCGGGGGTTTGTGGATGATTGTGAAGAGAGTGGAGAGTTATGCTGTGGCCCTACTGGGCTGAGGTGGATGGTAGAGGTTCTGGTACTGAAGTCAATGGTTGTACTGAGTGTCTAACTTAACTTTAAGTCATTCATTCAGTCAGTCAAGTCACTCAGTAAGTCAGTCAAGCCATTAATTCAGTCAGTCAAGTCATTCATTCAGTCAGTCAAGTCATTCATTCAGTCAGTCAAGTCATTCATTCAGTCAGTCAAGTCATTCATTCAGTCAGTCAAGTCATTCATTCAGTCAGTCAGTTATTCCGTAAGTCAGTCATTGAGTAAATCAGCCATTCAGTAAGTCAGTCAGTAAATCAGTCAATTCATTCAGTAAGTCAGTCAAACCATTCAGTAAGTCAGTCAAACCATTCAGTAAGTCAAGTCATTCAGTCAGTCAGTAAATCAGTCAAGTCATTCATTAAGTCAATCAAGTCATTGAGTAAGTCAGTAAGTCATTGAGTAAGTCAGTAAGTCATTGAGTAAGTCAGTCATTGAGTAAGTCAGCCATTCAGTAAGTCAGTCATTCGGTAAATCAGTCAAGTCATTGTGTAAGTCAGTCAAGTCATTGAGTAAGTCAGTCAAGTCATTGAGTAAGTCAGTCAAGTCATTCATTCAGTCACTCAGTCACACAAACTTATGTTTACCTCTTTTTATGTGTACAAAGTAACACTTCATTACGGCCACAGGATATGTCTTGTCTAATATCTTTGTTATCTTTGTTAATTCTAAGACTTAAATGCTTACACTTTTTCTTGCCACTTTGAGCAACACTGGTATGCCTACTGGGTGTCATGATTGCTTGGCAGATACAAGATATAGTAATTTAAAGATCAAAACACAATTCACAGTCATATCTTGTAGCAGAGAAGAGGGACTGCACACGTATGAATTACAAATACTGGGATGGTGGGGTGGTGGCATGGGCAGGCTGTGAGGAGGGGGAGGGGTGGCTTTATGTCTCCCCCATTGACTCAATGGCGTAACACCCCGTGGGCGACTGCACGCTCAAATTTTTTTCCCCTTCCACGAACCGTGTAGTTAATTTTACGTAGTGTTACATAAAAATGTGACGCAATTCTTTAATCGTGATATACCCACATCGTGCCAAATAAACTCGTGTTAAATGCCGGTCTACTGTATAACCTAATGAAACATGGGAAGCTAATGCATGTCAGAGAGGAGGGGTCTCTGAGATAGTTTAGTCATGTAATAAGAACTGGAAGCAGTAGTAAAGTGAGTGGAGGGAAATAGTTTCTAGGATTGTTGTTGAATTGAGTGTGAGCCTTGTGTTATCTTGGAAGGGTGTCAAAGGAAAAAGGTTAGCTTGACTACATTTTGGATGTAGAAAGCATAGTGCCTACTTTTGTGAGTCAGATGGGGATGTAGCTAGAAAAGTCACTGAATCAATGTTTGTACCCTTCCAGAAAAACAGTTTGGGTGGAACTGATTACAAATGTATTGTATTTTTTACATAATCTTGCTTGTTGGGAAATACAGTAAATAAATAAAAAACTTACATAGGCAATCAGTTCAATTATGTGACAGTCATTAGGGAATATTTTGTCCACATTGTTAAAAAAAATATAAAAAGCAATAATAATGTTATTTTTTTAATTTTCATTACTTTCATTAAATTACAATACATAAAAATCTACTCAAACCAACAAAAGACAATACTGCTGTAAATTAGGTACAGTACAGAGTACAGTATGTACAGTATATAAAAGTCAGAAAGTTTCCCTTTACTGCATATGGACAAGGCTGAGAATATTCAAGCTTTATAACTGAAATATAAGGACAAAGATAATGCCAAAAGACTAAGCTTACCAATTCATTCTGCAAAGTCAAGTGTCAATAATCCCAACTCTATATATAAAGGATTAAACACACACACACACACACACACAAAAAAAAAACTGGTCAATAAATATGTATAGGTACTTGCATTAAAGGTATTGAAGAGTGAGGTGCCATTTTCACCAAGCACCACCCTAATCTGCCATAGTGGGACCCAAAATGGCACTCTTGTCCAAAACGGACAGGAGTACATACTCAGTCTGGTCCTCGGATCAATATGAGTTTACAATGTCATTTACTGCTATGTACGACTATGTCAAACTAACCAAAAATATGTGAATAACAGACTAGAACCTCTATCAGATATAACAGTACAAAATATGTGAACAACAGACTAGAGTAACTTTCAATGTGTGAACACATCAATCAGTACTCATTGACATTTAATATATGTTCACACAGACTAGGTATCTGCCATAAGAAGCCTCAAAGTTAAAATTTTATACAGCATGATTTTGAAATTGAATCTAAATGTCATTATAAAATACAAGTTATATTTGTTTAGCATTATACAAACTAAATCAGAATTCACAAGAGCTACTAACTATATTATATTAAGAAATTTAAACACTTCTTAGAAATCAAGAATACCAAAACACAGTTTATATTTTTATTCCAATTGCAATACTATAAATAAGAAAAGCTTTAATTTCACAGCCATGATATAGACACAGAGTGAAGCCACGACCACCTGTGGATACAGGGTTGGGGGTAACTGCCCAGTCCCTTGGGGGCATCAAAAATGGCTTTATATACCAAAAATGCTTCAGTTTTTTTTTTAATTAACTTTGTATAGAACTATTTACTTTTAGATTAAAAAAATCAAAACAATAAAATGTTATGGCCAAAACCTAGTTTTTAATTATCATATAGAATGTATGGTGCTCAAACTCATGCTGTGCCATCCCAAATACAGTGGTACCTCGAGTTACGATGGTCCCCAAAATCGCCCTTTTATGTAAGTTTATTTTTTTAAATGCTTTTGTAAGTATATTTTTGGGGGGTGTAAAAGGACTAGTCTATTTTACATTATTCCTTATGGGGATAAATTCGTTTGGTAATGGCACTTGAACAGCATTCTCGAACGAAAAAATATCGTAACTCGAGGTACCACTGTACTAGCAGGCCAGTGTGCTAACCACTTTGCCATGATGGTCTAATTAGATTCATCCAACGAGACATACTTCTATACACTAGGATGGTTAGCATGAGCCCCACTGTGACCACAGTGCAGTTTTTTACATAGTTAACCACAGCCATTGTTTGCCAGAGATTTGTCTGTAAAACTGTATTGTGGTCACATTGTGGCCCATGCTAACCTTCCTGGTGTATAGAGATATACTTATTTGGATGAATTTTAATAAGCCAGTATGGAACAATAGTTAGAGCACTGCCCTTTCAGTTTTAGGACTGGTTTGTAATGGGTTTGAACACCATCCATTCTGCAAGTATTTTACAATAATATAATTATGATTTCCGGAGTCATTAGTTTTGACTTAACCTGGATCCACCTCTGGTATACATGCTATTATCTTGAAACTTTCAGCAAGAACCTCTTATTAACCCATCCTAAATCCTGATCATAAATTTTACCCAAAATTTGTTTAAGCTGTCATAGATGCAGCTCTTAATAAAATACCTGTGTATGGTATTTAGACTTTTAGATGCAGATATGGGGAAAATGTAGACATACTCTGTCTACATATTATAGGTAAATATTAAGTTATATGTAGGCCTAATTCAAAAAGTTTTGGAGCAAATAAAATTAAGGGTATATTTTGTTCAAGATGAGGATGAATTGTTAATAAATCATTAATAAAAAATATATATTTTATCTCAGCCAAAAAGCTAGCTCAGCAATTTTCCCTTGGGCTAGTAAATGATAATTTATCAGTCTGTTTCACTTAAAAAATCCTGATCCAAAACACTATGATATTATAAATAAATATAAAGAAAATAACACATAATGTAACCAAATATAAAAACTGATACACTACTGCTAACTTAATATTTGTAGCATTGAATACTGAAAATAATAAACATAACATTTCTAAGCCTGTGTAGTCCCACTACACATAAAATAAATGCTTAGCTTTATTTATAACATGGAATATACCTGTACAATTTAACCCCATCAGTATCTGTTATGTAGATCTATGTTATTGAAGCCAGTGTCGCTTACAAAGATCTACACACAAAATCTAGAGACCTCAAATTTAGTGCAAGAGGCCAGGTAGGCCTACATATGAAAGAATGGGTCTGTGCAGTCAGTGTGCAAAGAATATTAAAAAAAAAAATTGGGTTTGCTGCAGCACATTGTGGGAAAACTAATTTTAATACAACTTGTTCACCATGCCACTTGGATGCAAAACCCTCACTCCCAGGCAAATTGAATGGGTATTATTCTTCAATGACAGCAACAAGGATTATGGAACCGAGGACGAGTTCTGTGGTTTTGAACATTTAGCAACGGCAAGTGATGCATGGGAGGCTGGGAATATTGCTGAAAACTCCAATAACCCACACCATCCATGTCTGGTGTTGGTTCACCAGAAACATCCACACCATAAGTGGAAGTCTACATTCTCCTGTGGTTTGAGCACAAATGAGAGTACCAGAGATTATATTGATTTGGACTTTGATTTGCTAGCAATCCATGACTAGTTCAGTGTATGTGATGACAATTATTTACCTGTGAAGCTTCAATATACTACAGTGGTACCTCGACTTACGAGCAGCTCCCAACTCGAACAATTGTGTAAGTTTATTTCTGTAAATGCTTTTGTAAGTGTAATTTTGGGGGTCTGAAACAGATTAATCTAATTTACATAATTCCTTATGGGAACAAATTTGTTTGATATCAGCACTCAAACAGCATTCTAAAACTAATTAAGCTCATAAGTCGAGGTACCACTGTATATGGCACCACATACAGTCTAACAGTATGCCAATTGCTTTTCCCAGAGGACGCAGTACATTCCTAGACCCATCACCAGCGACAGACAGTGATAGTGAGGATGATGATGGTTTGACTGGCATGGGTACTGGGCTGCAGGCAGTGCTGGCACTGCATGCAGCAGTGGCAGGTAGGGAAAAGATGCGCAGCACCAGTGCCAGGCCAGGCTGTTGGACCATGCCATGCTTCACACCCCAAAAACCCATAGCCATGTTCACTACCCTACACAACCAACTGCAAATATCCACACATTTTGTGATTAATTTTAATAAGTTTGATGACACAGTGGAATCCACCCCAACTGAGCCCTGGGAAATGATGCCACAGAACTTGAATTCTTTGAACTATATTTTGACAATTTCTTGATGCAAATTATAGTGAGGAAAACTAACAGATACTTCCAGTATACAATGGTGAATAAGTTGGTTCCAGCACAATCATGGCTAGACCAATGGAAAGACACAACTATGGCTGAGATATATCTCTTCTTTGCCACAATAATGCTTATGTTACGTGTATATAAGCACAATATTCAATCATGCTAGTCAACTGACTGACTGACTCTTGTATGTATCCCGGCCTTCAGTGATTTCATCCCCATCAACAGATTTATCCTGCTGCTACATATGCTACACTTCTCAGATAAGATAAGGCTCAACAGGAGCGATATGTTATACAAGATCTGGGATAGTTTTATGTATGTCAAACGGAAGTTCAGCGAGTTTTTTTTTTTATCCATTCAGGAACCATGTCACTGATGAGTCTTTGATTCTGTTTAAAGGTAGACTGTCAATCAAGCAGTATATACCAAATAAGAGGAACCGCTTTAGCAAAAAGCTATTCGTGTTGTAAGACTGAAACCAGCCTGATATCGGATCTGTGTACATAGAAAATAAAACATGAATGATACCAGGAAGTTATTGGATATCTCAGGTGATGTGCTGAAAAAAACGATGGAACCATATCTTAGTAAGGGGCATACGTTATACATTGATAACTGGTACACAAGCTTCTCATTCATTGATTTCCTGCATGTGACTATGACAGACATGTGTGGTACAGTGTGTGGAACATGTAAACATATGCTTAGCTTCAACACAGGCATTGGTACTGGTGAGATGTAGGCATTTCATGACAATGACATCATGGCATTTTGCTGGAATGACAATTGTGATGTGAGATTGCTGACATCAATTCATGACCATGAAATGAATGACACAGGAAAGGTGAAAAGAGACAACAATGAACCCATTCTGAGACCAGCTGCTGTCAATATGCATTTGGTGGCCTAATGTGACAAGCAAATTGGATTTGCTGATTGTGTCTGCAAGAGTAACAAGTGATACACAAAACTTTTCTTCCATTTTGTGGACATTGCAATGCTCAACACATACAATATGTACCAGGTCAGGACCGGCAAGAGACTGCCATATGGCCAATTTTGTTAGTCTGTCACCAGACAAATAATACACAAATACCAGGTCACAACATCTGCAATACACATTGGCTGCCATACTGATCACTACATACCCTCTAGTTTGAGGGATGGTGATCACTTCCTAATGACACTTCCTGCTACAGACAAGAAGTGGGCTCAAAAGAGATATTAGGTTTGTGCCCACACAAGGTGTCCAGTAAAGTGTTGTGACACGTGCTTTAAGAGTAGTGAGTAAAACACAGCTGTGTATGAAGCTGTGTTTCAGGGACTTCCACAGCATGCAACAATGCCTGCAAATATGCATATATATGTCTGAACAGTACTAATGTGAACCTTTTGGACCAGTGTGTGTTTACGTTGCTGTGTATACATGTTTTGTAAACAATGTATTGATGATACTGTTAGTATTGATGATACTGTTAGTATGCCACCCATTGCATACAATGGGTGGCCATATGTACATTGTGCATGATATGGCTTTCTTGGGCCACAATAGTTACTGGAAAATGTAAAAAAAAAATTAGAAACCACCACAAAGAATGCAGGTCATTGACCTTCAACTTAACGCTTTCATATCTCAATAAGTACCAGTAGGAAACATTATTCCTTAATCACTGTAAAAATGTGCTCTTTTTTTATTTATTTTTAAATGCCGACATTGTCAGAACTTTTAATTTCAGTATTCATGACAGTAAAAGGGATATGGAGCATCACAGAACTGTAGTATCATTGTCCTTCACTGATTTGAAATAATAGTATGCCAAACAATGACATTTAAGATGCTACTCTGGAAGTCATGAGTTATAAGGAAGAAACAATTGTAGCCAGTTTAATACAGTATGTTTCTATACTTTAATTTTTATATCAAGTTGTTTACCACCAAGACAGGATGACTAAAAAAATGGAAACACATTAATCATCACTCATTCAATAGTTGTCTTGCTACAAGTATACAGATATAGCAATTTAAATGTTGCTCTGAACTACAACATCCCCACCCTTCTGAGTACCAAGGTACACACATTAAACTTCTTTCATCAACATATTTTTTAAAAACCCTCATGATCTACTACTACGCACAATATAAGTTGGGTAATCCCAGCATATACTTAGTGATTAACATGCACTACTTCTTTGCAGGAAACAGTTATGTCACATATAAAATAGATTTAACATGAAAAATAGGTGAGAATGATTTCTAAGTGAGACAGAACATTACAAGCTAAAAGGCATTTGAATTGACACTAAAAAGTGGAATAGAAAAAGAATACAAATATTCTTATGGATCTTATAATGAGTATTTACATACAATCCATATTTACAACCATAAGTTATATAGATAGTTGCATCTGATTTTATAATAATTTTCTGTAATAAAATATTCTTGTTGAGTTCTTTCCCCTACACAGCTAAAATATACTTAAACTGCTACATTTAAAAAGCAATACAAAATTTAGCAATATGATATATGCAAAATTCCTTTCACTGACCACAGTTATTATTATATTCAAGAGGAAGCGCTTAACCCATAGGGGGAGCAAACAGCGCCTGGGGAAGCGGCTATAATCAGGTCTGATCCAAGGAAGGGCTGGGTAGTTCCAGTTTCCTGAGTCAAGAACCATTCACCAGCATCAAGTTACCAACCTTGAAGAGACTGACTACAGACAATAACAGTATTCACTCAGCACTCATCTTCACTGTTGAATATACGTAGTCTTCTAAGGTGCAGATTATCTTATAGTGCAAACTCAACTGTTATTTGCTCTAGCACAAAAACTAAGACTCACATCATAGAGTGACAGTAATAAATTGTCTAAGAGTACCAGGGCATGAACCAGCATTCTTGCAAGTTCATAATAACGACTATGCCATAGTGTACTAAAGATCTCTAAGTGGGTAGCCCCAATTGTTACCAAACTCACTTTTAAACAGAGATCCCAGCACCATACAACCTTTATGAACATAGTACTGAATTTAAATGTGCTGGTTCAGTTCCTTA
Organism: Cherax destructor; assembly: GCA_009830355.1. Taxonomy (NCBI): domain Eukaryota; kingdom Metazoa; phylum Arthropoda; class Malacostraca; order Decapoda; family Parastacidae; genus Cherax; species Cherax destructor. The sequence goes on from WNWK01013943.1 coordinate 24,002, forward strand.
AGGGCCTTAGTATAAAACTTATATTTAGTCTAGTATTATACTCAAATTATTATTATTATTATTATTACATAATTTGCATAAACAATTCTTGTATAAAGCTTTCCAATAAATATAAAGGTTCAGATCAATGGTAAAATTAAACCTTGCATGAATATTCATAAAGTTCATTAACTACAATACTGTGATTCAGGAAAAAATCAGCCAAAATAGCCAGCATATTGCTAGTTAAAACACATAAAGACTATGAATGAGAGAATATATGCCAGCAGACATGTCCAGCCCCATACTGCCACTGGTACTCACCAATATTTGATCCTAGTTACAAATGTGATAGGAACTACCTGTATATATATACACATTAACTTAAAAATCACAACACCGAGAATATTTGAATAGCTAGCAGATGACTCTTTACATGATCGCCCATTATGCCTTGCTATAATTATAATTATTATAGTTATAATTATTATTGTTATAATAAGAGGGTAACACTAAATGTATAGCGGTCATACAGTGACTTGGGGAATGGGAGGCAATCAAGTTTAATCCAAGGAAGAGGAGGACATAACCAATTCTTTGCATCAAAAGTCCCTCAGTGGAACCTGCCATGCAGGTATCATATGCGCTAGAGGAAATCAAGTGTTCAGGAGTCATATAGTAACCTTCAAGTTCGTCAATTTGCATGTTTCAATAACAGAACAAAAATACTCAAGACATTCTGTGGCATGTCTTCTACAGTGAATAAACAGTGAAAAGAAAATATTAAACACTTGACACTTCATATATGCAAACCAAAGGTGAATGTGAATTACTAAGAGAAGAATAACAACTCGACATGACCAGCTTAGTTCATACCACGCATTTATAACAAAGGTAAAAATACAGTGGAAACAAATATTATAAGCAGTGATTATTTTTGGTTTAGATATATAAAAAAAAAGTTCCAGTGGTGACCTGGCACTGACAAGAACAGTAAATTTGAAAACAAATTATGACTCGCATTTAGGTTCTTAGAACCTTTTTAAAGAAATGAGCAAAAATTATGTACCATTACGTAAAACGATTCTTGACTCCTGCTTACAATGTTTTTATACCTTTTATTGGCTAGTGATCAAGTCAAGGCCATATGATTAACCATTTTTTTTTTTTTTACAAAACCAAAAGAATACACACAACCCTCACATAGAAGAGAGGAGCTTACAATGACGTTTCGGTCCGATTTGGACCATTTAGAAAGTCACACTAACACAAAGAACAGGTAGAAGAGGTTATATATAGGCCAGCAGACAGGGGAGTGCACAAGAAAGTGGTGGAGGAGTAATAGTGGAAGTAGTAGTAGTGGAGTCAGTCATATTCTAGGAAAGAGGAGCACTGCAATAAAGCTGGCGGCCCGCATGGGGCAAGGACAAGAACACAGAGGGGGAAAAAAAAATGAAAATAAAATAAAGAAGGACAAATACAAGGCAAAAGAAAGAAAACCCAGAGGAGAAAGAAGAAAGAGGAGAAGGGGGAAGAGATAGAAGGGGAAGGAATCAGGTTAAGTCACGGGTGTTCTGAAGTTTGGAGCATTTAACAATGTAATTGGAGAGGAAAGCATCTACAGAAACAAAGCCAGGGCTAAGATTATTGCAGTGCTCCTCTTTCCTAGAATATGACTGACTCCACTACTACTACTTCCACTACCACTACTACTTAAACTATTACTCCTCCACCACTTTCTTGTACCCTCGCCTGTCTGCTGGCCTATATATAACCCCTTCTACCTGTTCTTTGTGTTTATGTGACTTTGTAAATGGTCCAAGTTGGATCGAAACGTCGTCGTAAGGTCCTCTCTTCTATGTGCGGGTTGTGTGTCACGGTATTGTGCCTTTTTTTTTGCTATATAAAACCAAAAAAAAATTCTTTATTTTTTTTAATTTGGGACCAGCTTATGTTACGATATGAAAAATGAATAAAGTTCTCAAAATTAAAATATTTCAATTAATATTTTGTCATAATAAAGTACTGTTACCCTTTTTACAAAAAATCAAGTAATGCATCTTATTGCAGAGACTGTATCTTCTCTCTGGCTGTCAAACAATGTTAGAAACATCCTGTCCTGTGCACCATGAAATTTTAGTCTGGTAGGTACTGACATTTGCCAACTAGAATTAACTCTTAAGATGGAAGTAATGTATTTATAAGTTTTAATTGCTTGTTAAGTGCTTGCAACATTTATACAGGAGGTACCAGTTTACGTGTTTCATTCTTGAGTTTTTGACTCTCAAACAAGTTGTTCGAGAAGAAAACAATTGTACAGTAGGAAGAGCAGATATGTTTCATGTCTGTTTGTAGAGGCAAGACTTCAGTTCCTAGGTTCCCCATCAAAGTGCAGAAGTGTGCAACTTGGGGACTTTTGCAAAAATTTTTGCCTTTATTCATCAATACCAATACAATAAAAATTAGCCAATACCTGCCAATAAAGATTCCCAGTATAGTGACATCAGCAGCAGTGATGAAAATGTAAGCCATCTAACACAATACATAACTGACCCTCAAACTTGCACATTAGTACAAAAATAAAAATGTTCTTTATGTGATGACTGCAGCAGTGATTATCAGAGGAGTACAAATGAATAATGACAAAAAGCTATAAAGTACAGATTTTAGTGGTAACAATTCAAAATATTCTGCTAGAAAATGTAAGCAGAGGCAACTCAGGCCTGGTAGTCACTTCTCTATGACTATTCCTGCTATATGGTGTGTGCAGCCACACACCAAGAAAACAATGAAAGCACAATAACTAACAAGATGTGTTACTGTATGATGTTACACTTTGTACAGATTCATGTTTCATGGACTACCATACCACCAAACACATCAAATATGATGCATCACTTCTGTAAATACATCGAAAAAAAAAAAAAAAAACAGATAAATGGGAATTATAATATGAATTCATAATTAAATGAGGAGAAAATATAAGAAAAATACAGTTGACAACTAAATAACAAGGTAGTTACACTCCTGAAAATGATGAGTTGAGCAAAACTGTATTGAGTAAACTGAAAAATATATGGAAAAAGTAGGCATAATTTTTGGGACCTTCAAAAATGACATTTTTTTTAGGGCACATAATTTGGAAAAAAAATAATGAAATTGCAGTGGGATGTAGTGAGGTGTACATATTTAAAAAACAATACACAAAGCTTAACCCTTTCAGGGTCCAGAGGCCAAATTTCAAAGTGTGCACCAGGGTCCAAGAATTTTCAAATTTTTTTTTTTTTTTTTTTATGAAATGGTAGAGAATCTTTTTCTGAAGGTAATAAAACAAAAAGTACGAAATTCGATGGAAAATTGACGAAATTATGCTCTCGCGAATTTTGATGCGTCAGCAATATTTACGCATCGGCGATTTTGCCGACTTTGACTCCCATTTTAGGCCAATTACATTACTTCAGTCGACAAAATTCTTAGCTATTTCGCTAGTATTACTTCTATTCTATCGACTGAGCACAAGAAATCGCCCAGTCAACTGCTTCAACTACAAAATAAAGTGATCGGAAATTTTTAATTTAGCCAATTTAACACAAAGTTCAAAATATTCCAATTTCAAAATAGGGTGCAGAATGAACAATGCAGGCATTCCTGACACTAAACTAACATTTCCTCTGTTCATTAGTTACGTTTTCAGTCTTTACAAATGAATTCCATTTTTATTTTTTATTCACATAATGAATTTTTATTCAAACAAAAAAATGGAGGATTTACTGTTATGCAATATTGTAATAATTGTATAAATAATATCACCCCATTTGTGAACGTATATTAGACCCACCAGCTGGCGTGTATTAGACGTGTGAGGTCATTTGTTTACTCTTGAACATCGGCAAAAAATTAACATTTCTGCTACTTTTAGCTCAGTTTCAAGCCATTTCCAGTACTAAAACCAATCAAAATCATCTCTATTTCTTTAATATATCTTCCATTCTATCAAATGATACCAAGAAATCACAAATACAACTATAAAAAAAACACAAAAAAACACTGCAAAGTCGGTATTAATCGAAAATTACAATCTCAGTTTTTTCTCTCATTATGCACTGTGTGCCGCAGGATTTGTTTTATGTGGTGCACACTTACCACATAGATGTATTCTCTCATATCTAGGCCCAAATTTACCGCTCACACCTTAAATGAGTGAGCTGAGCTCATGGCGTAGAACTACGGCAAAGACCCTGAAAGGGTTAAAAGGTTGCACAAATTAATGCTTTACTTCCTTAAAATCTGGTTGCTGATGTTGCACAGATCAATGCTGGTTGCTGGAGTTGCATAGATCAATGCTGGTTGCTGGTGTTGCATAGATCAATGCTGGTTGCTGGTGTTGCATAGATCAATGCTGGTTGCTGATGTTGCATAGATCAATGCGGGTTGCTGGTGTTGCATGGATCAATGCTGGTTGCTAGTGTTGCATGGATCAATGCTGGTTTCTGGCCTAAGTCAATAATCATACGAGGCTGGATTGTTATGGGTCACTGGCTGAGGTGGATGGTTGTGAGTTGTTGGCTGAGGTGGATGGTTGTGAGTTGTTGGCTGAGGTGGATGGCTGTGGGTCACTAGCCGAGGTGAATGGTTGTGGGTCACTGGCTGAGGTGGCTGGTTGTGGGTCACTAGGTGAGGTGAATGGTTGTGGGTCACTAGGTGAGGTGAATGGTTGTGGGTCACTAGGTGAGGTGAATGGTTGTGGGTCACTAGGTGAGGTGAATGGTTGTGGGTCACTAGGTGAGGTGAATGGTTGTGGGTCACTAGCTGAGTTGGCCGGTTGTGGGTTGTTGGCCGAGAGATATGGACACAATAACACACAGTTGTTACTGCTTATAGAATGTATAGAGAACACTGAAACATCCAGCTAATTTTTATTCACCTTAGATGGAAAAATTTTGATGAACCTTTATTCATGCAATTTTATTTAACATTATGTGACTGCTGTTTGTAGATGACAATGTCCACAGTTATCAACCTCATCCACATTATTATAAAAGCAGTTTAAATAAAAAATTTTTTTTTACCCAAAATCTTGATGAAACAAACCTCTATAAAGCAGATATCAGATAAAATGAACAAAAAAATCTGCCTGAACAAAGGCTCAACATGTCCACTTAATGTGGTGTCCATTAAAAAAAAAAACAATGTGGACCAAATCCACTATATCACACGACCGTCTGCTCCAGTTGTACTCTCAAAGGTATACCTTCAATAATGCATTCCAAGTCTGGTCAGTTGCAAGTTTGTCCGGTCCAAGCTTCATCTTGCACTTGTCCATTTTTATTATTCTTGGACAGTGAGGCCAGTGACTCGGCCTGTGTCAGTTTGTTATTGTCTGTGTGCTCCCTCACATTCCATCATCATTTTGTCTCAAATTTTCCCTGGATTTACAGTGTTTTCCATTATAGTATTTATTAAGGTACCATGTGCAGTGTTATTAACAACAGCCTCTAAAACAAGCGATGATACCAGCCAAGACTGTCACCTTGACTGTTAAGTTGAAACTTGAATTAACTTTATCTTTCCACCAGAAAAGGTGGGAAAAATTACTGTACTATATTCTACAGTATTTTTAACTGTCTTTTTTTTCAGGTACAGCTGTACTACCTGAAGGGTCTACCTGAAAGGTGTTCTGGGGATCAATGCCCCCATGGACCAGGTCTGTATAGTATTATAATACTGTACTCTAGTTTACTACTATTTTCAGTAGTCCATCAGTACAGCAGACTAAGCTCACTTCAGTGGGCATCTGTCAGTGTCTGGTATTCAATCAATTCAGCAGACTACATATACTCAATAAAAACTTTAAATATACAGTGGTCCCCCGAGTTTCGTACACCCCGGAAATCGTACAATTATGTAAGTGCTTGTGGAAGTGTATTTTTGGGGGTCTGAAATAGACTAACCTAAGTGACATTTTTCCTTAAGGGAGTAAATTCGTTCGGTAATGGCGCTTGAGCAGGCTTCAGGAGTGAAGTTTTTACGAAACTCGGGAGACCACTGTAATAATGAATTTTCACTACAATGGACACCCCTTTCCCCTTAGTCTGTTTTACAGAGATTTCAATGTGTGTATTTTAAAGCCTGAATCACTGAAAATTTGTCCTAAATTATGGGTTTCTTCACACATATACAATTAACAATGATGCTCTAATTATGTTATAGGGCAACAATTGTGTGTTATGAATACTTTAGGTCTTAAAGGATATGCCTAGATCAAAACCTTTATGTAACAAAAAAAAATGTTAAATAAAATGTTGCGTTTTTTTAAGTTGTGCTGACATTACGTGTGGTTTCCAACAGAGATGAAATATGTACATTTGAATAATTTTAAAACACAAGCCTGAATGTCACTGGCCAACTTAACCCTTTCAGGGTTATTGACGTACTAGTACAGCTTACGCCCTGGGGTTATTGACGTACTAGTACGCCTAAATTCTAGTGCCCTGAAATCAAGCAGAAACAGGCTGTTAGGCCTAGATGTGATAGAATGGGTCTGTGCGGTCAGTGTGCGCAGTATAAAAAAAAATTCCTGCACCACACAGTGCATAATGAGGAAAAAAAAACTGACTGTGTTTTTGGTTTAAAACAGCGACTTTGCAGTCTATTTTCGTATGGTATTTATGCTTGTATTCTCGTTTACTTAGTCTCATTTTATAGAATAGATGATATATTACAGAAATAGAGATAATTTTGACTGGTTTCACGATGACAAGTACCTTGAAACTGAGTGCAAAGTAGCGAAAATGTTCGATTTTGGCAGATGTTCAGGAGTAAACAAATCACACCATGCATCCAATACACATCAACTGGCGAGTCTAGTATTCTTGCACAAGTGTGCTGATATTATTTATACCATTTTTACAATGATGCAGTTGTATACATAACAGTAAATCTTCTATTTTTTGCGAGAATAAAAATTCAAAATGGAAAACAAAAGTAATGTAAGAGGGGCCTGGAGACGTGACTAATGAACAGAGATGTTATTTTAGTGCCAGGAATCTCTTCCTTGTTCATTCTGGACCCTATTTTGAATTTGGGATCATTTGAATTATTATTATAATCAAATAGAAGCGCTAAACCACAGGGGTTATACAGCGCTGCAGGTTATTGTAGGATGCAGGGAGAGTGAGGTGTAAGAGGGAGATGGACGATTAGTAGGGTATGGAGTGCTAGATGACGGTGGGTAGTGCAGGGGAGGAGGGTAGCAAGAGATCGAGATAGAAGGGACTGAGGGAGGTGCTAGAGGTATAATCTTCAGAGTTTGTGTAGTAAGTCAGTTTCTGTCAAAAAGTCAAGAGAGTCAGGATTAAAGGAGGGTCCATCTGCAAGAAGGGAAGGTAAAGAAAGGGCCGCAGAGCGAAGACGTCGTTGAAGGTAAATTCTGCGTGCTCGTTGATAGAGTGGGCAGTCCAACAGGATATGTCGAACAGACACTGGAACCTGACAATGCTCACAGAGAGGGGCAGGGAGCCTCTCCATGAGATACCCGTGAGTAAGACGAGTGTGGCCGATGCGAAGACGGGAGAGAGTAGTCTCCCAACCTCGACATTGGTGACAAGAAGAAGGCCAGAAACCTATAACCGGTTTAATAGAATGAAGTTTGTTATTCAGCAGGTCAGACCAGCGTTGTTGCCAACGGGTGCGAAGGTGGGTAGCAATGACCGCAAAATAGTCCGTGAAAGGAACACCTCTATATGAAACTGGAAGGTCATGTACTGCTGACCGCGCAGCAGTGTCTGCCTGTTCATTGCCCTGTACGTCAACATGACCAGGGACCCAACAAAAACAATATCTTTATGCTTGCTAAAGATACGGCGTAACCAAAGGTGGATACGAAGAACTAGGGGGTGAGGTGTATCAATTTTACGGATAGCCTGTAAAGCACTAAGGGAGTCTGAAACGACCACAAATGGTGACTCAGGCATAGATGCAATACGGATAAGTGCCACAAGAATGGCATACAATTCAGCCGTAAATATGCTAGCCGAGGGTAATAGATGCCCTCGTACAACGCTGTCCGGAAACACTGCTGCGAATCCGACGCCGTCAGATGACTTTGAACCATCGGTGTATACTGCGATGGCATGGGAATGAGAACGGAAGTGGTCTAGAAAGAAAGAGCGAGAAGCCGCCGTAGGTAGTTGGGCTTTCGCGCAAGGTAGAGGAATAGAACAGACACGGACAGCAGGAACTTCCCAAGGGGAAAGGGAGATGTCACATGAACATATAGAGGTGGGAGCTGAAGGGAAGACATGAGTGAATGTAGACGAAGAGAAAAGGGACGAAGTAAGCAGGGGCGACGAACAAATAAGAGCGCCTACTAACATCTGTAACAATCCTATACATGGAAGGATTGCGGAGGTCATGAGAGCGAACATAATAGCGAATGCAATGTGCATCTCGACGATCGGACAAGGATGGAATGTTCGCTTCTACATAGAGGCTCTCAACCGGGGAAGAACGAAAAGCACCAAGGCATAAGCGTAATCCCTGGTGATGGATGGGATTAAGGCTGGAAAGAGTGGCAGGAGAAGCTGCCGAATATATCTGGTCACCATAATCGAGTTTCGATAAAATTAGGGCCGAATGTAGGCGAAGGAGAGTTCTACGATCAGCCCCCATGAAAGATGTGCGAGGGTTTTAAGGAGGTTCAGCCGGCTATGACAAGTCGCCTTCAGAGAGGTAATGTGAGGTTTCCAGGACAATCTGCGGTCAAACAGGAGGCCGAGAAACCTGACTGTATCACGTTCTGGGATACGTGAGCCGTATAGGTACAATGGATGATCAGAGACCACTGAACGTCTAGTGAACGTAATTTGATGAGTTTTGCCACTAGAAAATTTAAACCCGTGAGTGGTGGCCCAATCAGAAACCTGGTTGATGGCATGCTGGAGGAAACTGCAATGAGGTGACAGTCAGCACCTGCACAAGCTATAGCAAAGTCATCCACATAGAGCGATGACCAAATATTGGATGGGAGAACAGATGCCAGATTATTTATAGCAAGCAGAAAGAGTGTTGTGCTCAGAACACATCCCTGGGGGACACCTTCAGCTTGGACAAATTCCGGGGAGAGTTCATTACTAACCCGGACCCGGAAATGTCTGTCAGTTAAGAAGGCCTTAAGAAAGAATGGTAGGTTGCCTCGGAGGCCTAAGGAGTGGGCCTGGGCCAAGATATTATATCTCCAAGTTGTGTCATAAGCCTTCTCAAGGTCGAAAAAGATAGCGATAACCGAATGGTTATTCGCAAAGGCATTACGAATATACGTATCCAAGCGCAGCAAGGGGTCAATGGCAGAACGGCCCTTACGGAAGCCATATTGACTAGGGGAGAGACTATTGTGAGTCTCTAAATACCACATCAAACGTCTATTAACTAGACGTTCCATCACCTTGCAAATTGCACTGGTAAGAGCGATGGGACGGTAGTGAGAGGAATCACGTCCCGTAGTACCTGGTTTTCGAAAAGGGAGAACAATAGCAGACTTCCACAGCTGGGGAAGAACTCCTTGCGACCATATGAGATTAAAGAGTCGTAAGAGGACAGTAAGAGCAGACTGATGTAAATGCTGCAGCATACGAATATGTATGCCGTCTGGCCCAGCTGCCGATGATCGGCAAGCAGAGAGTGTTGCCTCCAGTTCTTGAAGGGTAAAAGGCACATTATAGGATTCTTCTCTAAGAGAAGAAAAATCTAAGGGCTTTAACTCGCTGGCAGACTTAGAAGAAAGGAACGAGGGGCATAGATGTAGCCCCTGAGAAATGCGGACGAGATGATTACCAATTTCAGTGGCAACGGCAAGAGGGTGTGCTATATCGACACCAGCAACCTGAAGAACAGGAGCCGGGTCGGGGGAGAATTTACCACTCAATTTCCGCACTTTCTTCCAGACTGCACTCATCGAGGAAGCCGAAGTGACAGTAGAAACGTAATCTCGCCAGCAAGTGCGTTTAGCATCACGTATGACACGGCGAGCAATAGCTCTCTTCTGCTTGAAATCAAGGAGTCTCTCTGTGGTTCTGTAGTAGGAGACCACCAAGGCACGCACTTCTGAGGATGCTTGCCCGAGGTTTGGGGAATAGAATGTGAAGCCGCTGTGAAGATGGAGGACGAAAAGAGATGTAAAACCTCATCAATGGAGGACGAGTAGGAACCTCATGAAAGGCAGTAAGATGTGCGTAAAGGTCCCATTTCGCCAGGTCAAATTGCCAGCGTGGGCAATGAGGAGGTGGAGAAAACAGGGGACTTTAGGATGATTGGGAAATGATCGCTGTCATGTAAGTCCGGGAGGACAGACCAGGTGAAGTCAAGGACAGTTGATGAAGAGCAGATGGAAAGATCGATGCAGGAGAAAGAATGAGTTCGGGGATCAAAATGGGTAGGAGTACCCGTATTTAAAACATGGAGGGAAGAGAAGCAAGAAATGCCTCCAACTGAATGCCACGGAGTCACAGTGCGACCCTCCCCAGAAAAGTGGTGCGCGTTAAAATCGCCAAGTAATAGAAGGGGTGGCGGTAAGGAAGAAACCAGAAAATCAACATCTGGGATAGACAATGCCCGCGAGAGGGAGAGATATAAAGAACAGAGTGTATACCACTTATTCAAGTGGATACGGGCTGCGTGTAATGTAAGGAAGAAGGGACATAGAGCTGACGGTATGGAACACCAGTGTGTATAAGAAGAGCACTTTCGTTAAAGGTTCCATCGGAAAAAGGATCCGATGAATATAACAAATTATAGCCTGAAAAGGGCCTGATAACAGTGGATTGTAATTTGGGTTCTTGCAAACAGACCCCAATAGGGAAAACTGGGAGAGCAACACCTGAAGCTCACCCCTGTTACCCCTGAGGCCTCGGATATTCCACTGCAAATAAGCCATGATTTATGGAGAAAAGATATAAGTGGAAGTGAGAGGAAGCTATGGACTAGGGTTAGAAAAGTCCACGTGTGGAGGCAGCGGAAGACCTGTAATCAGGAGGGAGGAGGACGTTGTGAAGGAAGGGGGTTGAGACGAAGAAGAGAGATGAGGAACCTCAGATGGAGTAGTGTCCATCATCGGTCCAGTCTCTGAAATATATTCTGCAATAGCTTCCAGTGTTTCGGAAGTCAAAGATGCAGAATGGGGACTACATTAGAAATGGAAGAAAAACTATCGGGAGTCATAGACTGACTAAAGTAGAGGACGAGGAGGTAGAAGAGGAACTGTCGTAGGGACTTGGGAGGGGACAGGGGATGAAGGTAGTGTATGAGGAGGAGGATGAACCTCCACACACGTTACAGAACTAGTCGGAGGCGAAGAACCTGGCAATAGGGATTTTTGCCGGGCTTATAGAGAGGGCGCTGAGGTTTAGGTGTAGACGAGGACGTGTAGACTCAGAACTGTGCGAGTGAATAGAGGAAGGAGTGTGGATAGTATGGGAAGCCGAGTAGGGACCTCGGAGCCAAGAACATCAAAAGGATTCGAGACAGGGGTGACTGAGGATGAGGCAAACCACAGAGGAAGCCGTGGAAGTTGGGACCCCAGAAGCGGGCGACGTTTAGCAATGCGAGAATAAGAAATACGGGAAGTTTCCCTTGAAGGCGAAGATGAGAGACAGCCATAGCATAGGAGAAGCCTTCCGCCTCTTTGAGACAACGGATTTCCCGCTCATTCAGGTAAACCTGACAACGGCGAGAATATGAAGGATGTGCCTCATGACAGTTAAGGCAAGAGGAGGTAGAGTACAAGAAGAACTGGCATGGTCGTCAGCACCACAGACTGGGCATTCGGCCATGGACCTGCAATATTTTGCTGGATGACCAAAACGCCAGCAGTTTCTACACTGCTGCGGTGTAGGAGTCACCTTTCGAACTTGTAAACGTTGACCTGCAATGTAGACCGAAGGTGGCAGTTCTCGGCAGTCAAACGTTAAACGAGCTATATTGCAAGGATAACGTCTTCGCTTATTGGCTGGGAGGACAAAAGTGTCAACTTTAAGGATAGGGAGTTCTTGGAGCTCAAGCTGCTCGAAAATGTCATCACCACATGTCTGGAAATTCCGTTGGACAATGGTGTGGGGCAAAATGACAGAACCACAACAAGAATTGAGGGAATGGTGCTTGTCAATAGTAACAGGTAGTAATGCGTAGAAGAAAGATCAGCTTGGCACATTCTGGACCTGATGATGAGTCGCTGAGAGTGAAATGAGATGTTTTACCAACATGGCGTAGCAAGCCTATCTATTTGGGGGACTTGCCTGAGCAATTTCTGGACCGTTTGATGATGCGAGTTGGCGCTCTTGAGGGAACGGAGTTATTATATTATTATAATCAAATAGAAGCGCTAAACCACAGGGTTATACAGCGCTGCAGGTTATGTAGGATGCAGGGAGAGTGGGTTGTAAGAGGAGATGGACGATTAGTAGGGTATGGAGTGCAAGATGACGGTGGATAGTGCAGGGGAGGAGGGTAGCAAGAGATCGAGGTAGAAGGGACTGAGGGAGGTGCTAGAGGTATAATCTTCAGAGTTTGTGTAGTAAGTCAGTTTCTGTCAAAAAGTCAATGAGAGAGTCAGGATTAAAGGAGGGGCCATCTGCAAGAAGGGAAGGTAAAGAAAGGGCCGCAGAGCGAAGACGTCGTTGGAGGTAAATTCTGCGTGCTCGTTGATAGAGTGGGCAGTCCAACAGGATATGTCGAACAGACACTGGAACCTGACAATGCTCACAGAGAGGGGCAGGGAGCCTCTCCATGAGATACCCGTGAGTAAGACGAGTGTGGCCGATGCGAAGACGGGAGAGTGTAGTCTCCCAACCTCGACATTGGTGACAAGAAGAAGGCCAGAAACCTATAACCGGTTTAATAGAATGAAGTTTGTTATTCAGCAGGTCAGACCAGCGTTGTTGCCAACGGGTGCGAAGGTGGGTAGCAATGACCGCAAAATAGTCCGTGAAAGGAACACCTCTATATGAAACTGGAAGGTCATGTACTGCTGACCGCGCAGCAGTGTCTGCCTGTTCATTGCCCTGTACGTCAACATGACCAGGGACCCAACAAAAGACAATATCTTTATGCTTGCTAAAGATACGGCGTAACCAAAGGTGGATACGAAGAACTAGGGGGTGAGGTGTATCAATTTTACGGATAGCCTGTAAAGCACTAAGGGAGTCTGAAACGACCACAAATGGTGATACAGGCATAGATGCAATACGGATAAGTGCCACAAGAATGGCATACAATTCAGCCGTAAATATGCTAGCCGAGGGTAACAGATGCCCTCGTACGACGCTGTCCGGAAACACTGCTGCGAATCCGACGCCGTCAGATGACTTTGAACCATCGGTGTATACTGCGATGGCATGGGAATGAGACGGAAATGGTCTAGAAAGAAAGAGCGAGAAGCCGCCGTAGGCAGTTGGGCTTTCGCGCAAGGTAGAGGAATAGAACAGACACGGACAGCAGGAACTTCCCAAGGGGTAGAGGAAAGGTGAAGCCACATGAACATATAAAGGCGGAAGCTGAAGGGAAGACAGAGTGAATGCAGACGAAGAGAAAGGGACGAAGTAAACAGGGGCGACGAACAAATAACGAGCGTCTACTAACATCTGTGACAATCCTATACATGGAAGGATTGCGGAGGTCATGAGCGAACATAATTGCGAATGCAATGTGCATCACGACGATCGGACAAGGATGGAATGTTCGCTTCTACATAGAGGCTCTCAACCGGGGAAGAACGAAAAGCACCAAGGCATAAGCGTAATCCCTGGTGATGGATGGGATTAAGGCTGGAAAGAGTGGCAGGAGAGGCTGCCGAATATATCTGGTCACCATAATCGAGTTTCGATAGAATTAGGGCTGAATGTAGGCGAAGGAGAGTTCTACGATCAGCCCCCATGAAAGATGTGCGAGGGTTTTAAGGAGGTTCAGCCGGCTATGGCAAGTCGCCTTCAGAGAGGTAATGTGAGGTTTCCAGGACAATCTGCGGTCAAACAGGAGGCCGAGAAACCTGACTGTATCACGTTCTGGGATACGTGAGCCGTATAGGTACAATGGATGATCAGAGACCACTGAACGTCTAGTGAACGTAATTTGATGAGTTTTGCCACTAGAAAACTTAAACCCGTGAGTGGTGGCCCAATCAGAAACCCGGTTGATGGCATGCTGGAGGAAACTGCAATGAGGTGACAGTCAGCACCTGCACAAGCTATAGCAAAGTCATCCACATAGAGCGATGACCAAATATTGGATGGGAGAACAGATGCCAGATTATTTATAGCAAGCAGAAAAAGTGTTGTGCTCAGAACACATCCCTGGGGACACCTTCAGCTTGGACAAATTCCGGGAGAGTTCATTACGAACCCGGACCCGGAAATGTCTGTCAGTTAAGAAAGCCTTAAGAAAGAATGGTAAGTTGCCTCGGAGGCCTAAGGAGTGGGCCTGGGCCAAGATATTATATCTCCAAGTTGTATCATAAGCCTTCTCAAGGTCGAAAAGATAGCGATAACCGAATGGTTATTCGCAAAGGCATTACGAATATACGTATCCAAGCGCAGCAAGGGGTCAATGGCAGAACGGCCCTTACGGAAACCATACTGACTAGGGGAGAGACTATTGTGAGTCTCTAAATACCACATCAAACGTCTATTAACTAGACGTTCCATTACCTGCAAACTGCACTGGTAAGAGCGATGGGACGGTAGTGAGAGGGATCACGTCCCGTAGCACCTGGTTTTCGAAAAGGGAGAACAATAGCAGACTTCCACAGCTGGGGAATAACTCCTTGCGACCATATAAGATTAAAGAGTCGTAAGAGGACAGTAAGAGCAGACTGATGTAAATGCTGTAGCATACGAATATGTATGCCGTCTGGCCCAGCTGCCGATGATCGGCAAGCAGAAGTGTTGCCTCCAGTTCTTGAAGGGTAAAAGGCACATTATAGGATTCTTCTCTAAGAGAAGAAAAATCTAAGGAGCTTTAACTCGCTGGCAGACTTAGAAGAAAGGAACGAGGGGCATAGATGGAGCCCCTGAGAAATGCGGACGAGATGGTTACCAATTTCAGTGGCAACGGCAAGAGGGTGTGCTATATCGACACCAGCAACCTGAAGAACAGGAGCCGGGTCGGGGAGAATTTACCACTTAATTTCCGCACTTTCTTCCAGACTGCACTCATCGAGAAGCCGAAGTGACAGTAGAAACGTAATCTCGCCAGCAAGTGCGTTTAGCATCACGTATGACACGACGAGCAATAGCTCTCTTCTGCTTGAAATCAAGGAGTCTCTCTGTGGTTCTGTTATATCGATACCTGCCCCATGCAGCACGTTTCAAACGCACTGCCCGAGCACAAGCAGGAGACCACCAAGGCACGCACTTCTGAGGATGCTTGCCCGAGGTTTGGGAATAGAATGTGAAGCCGCTGTGAAGATGGAGGACGAAAAGAGATGTAAAACCTCATCAATGGAGGACGAGATAGGAACCTCATGAAAGGCAGTAAGATGTGCGTAAAGGTCCCATTTCGCCCGGTCAAATTGCCAGCGTGGGCAATGAGGAGGTGGAGAAAACAGAGGGGACTTAAGGATGATTGGGAAATGATCGCTGTCATGTAAGTCCGGGAGGACAGACCAGGTGAAGTCAAGGACAGTAGATGAAGAGCAGATGGAAAGATCGATGCAGGAGAAAGAATGAGTTCGGGGATCAAAATGGGTAGGAGTACCCGTATTTAAAACATGGAGGGAAGAGAAGCAAGAAATGCCTCCAACTGAATGCCACGGGAGTCACAGTGCGATCCTCCCCAGAGAAATGGTGTGCGTTAAAATCGCCGAGTAATAGAAGGGGTGGCGGTAAGGAAGAAACCAGAAAATCAACATCTGGGATAGACATTGCCCGCGAAGGGAGAGATATAAAGAACAGAGTGTATACCACTTATTCAAGTGGATACGGGCTGCGGTGTAATGTAAGGAAGAAGGAACATAGAGCTGACGGTATGGAACACCAGTGCGTATAAGAAGAGCACTTTCGTTAAAGGTTCCATCGGAAAAAGGATCCGATGAATATAACAAATCATAGCCTGAAAAGGGCCTGATAACAGTGGATTGTAATTTGGGTTCTTGCAAACAGACCCCAACAGGGAAAACTGAGAGAGCAACACCTGAAGCTCACCCGGTTACCCCTGAGGCCTCGGATATTCCACTGTAAATAAGCCATGATTTATGGAGAGAAAGATATAAGTGGAAGTGAGAGGAATCTATGGACTAGGGTTAGAAAAGTCCACGTGTGGAGGCAGCGGAAGACCTGTAATCAGAGAAGGAGGAGGACGTTGTGAAGGAAGGGGGTTGAGACGAAGAAGAGAGATGAGGAACCTCAGGTGGAGTAGTGTCCATCATCTGTCCAGTCTCTGTAATATATTCTGCAATAGCTTCCAGTGTTTCGGAAGTCAAAGATGCAGAATGTGGGACTACATTAGAAATGGAAGAAGAGTGAGCAACGATCGGGAGTCTATAGACTGCACTAAAGTAGAGGGTGAGGAGATAGAAGAGGAAACTGTCGAAGGGGCTTGGGAGGGGACAGGGGATGAAGGTAGTGTATGAGGAGGAGGATGAACCTCCACACACGTTATAGAACTAGTCAGAGGCGAAGGACCTGGCAGTAGGGATTTTTGCCGGGCTTATGAGAAGGAGGGCGCTGAGGTTTAGGTGAAGACGAGGACGTGTAGACTCAGGATTGTGCGAGTGAGTAGAGGAAGGAGTGTGGACAGTATGGGAAGCCGAGGTAGGGACCTCGGAGCCAAGAATATCAAAAGGATTCGAGACAGGGGTGATTGCGGATGAGGCAACCACAGAGGAAGCCGTGGAAGTTGGGACCCCAGAAGCGGGGCGACGTTTAGCAATGCGAGAATAAGAAATACGGGAAGTTTCCCTTGAAGGCGAAGATGAGAGACAGCCATAGCATAGGAGAAGCCTTCCGCCTCTTTGAGACAACGGATTTCCCGCTCATTCAGGTAAACCTGACAACGGCGAGAATATGAAGGATGTGCCTCATGACAGTTAAGGCAAGAGGGAGGTAGAGTACAAGAAGAACTGGCATGGTCGTCAGCACCACAGACTGGGCATTCGGCCATGGACCTGCAATATTTTGCTGGATGACCAAAACGCCAGCAGTTTCTACACTGCTGCGGTGTAGGGTCACCTTTCGAACTTGTAAACGTTGACCTGCAATGTAGACCGAAGGTGGCAGTTCTCGGCAGTCAAACGTTAAACGAGCTATATTGCAAGGATAACGTCTTCGCTTATTGGCTGGGAGGACAAAAGTGTCAACTTTAAGGATAGGGAGTTCTTGGAGCTCAAGCTGCTCGAAAATGTCATCACCACATGTCTGGAAATTCCGTTGGACAATGGTGTGGGGCAAAATGACAGAACCACAACAAGAATTGAGGGAATGGTGCTTGTCAATAGTAACAGGTGTATTGTCAATGGTCGTAAGAAGAGAAAGATCACGAGCTTGGCCAGCATTCTGGACCGTGATGATGCGAGTGCCGCTCTTGAGAGCGTGAAATGAGATGTTTTGACCAACATGGCGTAGTAGAGCCTTACCAATACTATGGTCTGAAAGATAGGTATTAGGAGAAGTTGGTCTCAGAGTAAAAAACTTTGTCCATTGAGTAGGTTGAAACAGAGTTTAAGGGGAGTGCGTGATGAGCTTGTCGTTTCTGAGATGAACGAGAAGGAAGTGTCGAATAGTCATGTGTGGGTCTTGGTCGTTTGGGTGTGGGACCAGGGGTGGTCCGATGTGAGACGGCCGAGCGATTCGAAAATTACTGCACCGTCGAGGAAGAAGCCGGAATCAAGGTCAGAGAAGAGCGAAGGTCAGATGTATCGAAAGAGCCAGTCGGATCCCTGGGACCTGAAGCAGGTGACGAACTGGTACCTGCTTCAGGTACAGGGGTATTAGGGTTGTCCAAAGAGTTATCCATTAACAAGGTAGGGTCAGAACTAGGTGCGGTATCAAGGGGCCCGGGGGTAGAGTCACGGATTAGGGCATCCATGGTTAGGTTACTTCTTTCTTTTTGTTTTTAAGAAAAAAAAGAAAATAAAATAAAAATAAAAATAAATAAAAAAGGGGGGAACGTGGAGGAATAGCTCCTAGGAGGAATGAAAGGGGCGTAAATCCCCCTCCACGCCCAAGAGGACCTCAACACCGCAAGTAGTGCAGATGCTGCATGGAACCCGGGCCATACCCTACCCTTCACGCCAGTAAACCAGCAATCCGGGATAGCAACCTCACATCCACCGAGCCACCTCAGCGGACAAAAGAGAGGGCGGCCGGATATCCGCCACAAAGCATACCGCCTCGGCCACCACCCTGGAATCCGAAAGGTGGCCTCCAGAGATACACCCGTCGCCCGAAAGATACCCAAGGCCACTCCCGGGAGACCGGAGAGGGATTGGGACATCCCCAGGCGATCCAGATTCCACGTCAAACTACACCACCGCCAAGAACCTCAACGGAATGGGAATGGACCACGGTACCCTTCCCCCTACCTAGGAACTAGAATGCCTGTGGAGAGAAGCTCCCAGGGTAAAAATGGGAAGGAAATAAGGGAGGGATGAGGAGGAGGGGGAGGAGGAAAGGGAAAAGGGAGGATGGGAAAGGGAGGGGGATTGGGGGGTAATTAGGTTCGGTCTGAGGAAGAAGACCAAAAGTTCCAATTCCTCAGACCGATAGCCTCTTTACCTCGTCAAGGAGCCCCTTAAAGAGAAACTAACAATTACAACAACCACAACAAAAACAATAATAATAACATTTACATGTTAACATGTTAAAAACTGTTTCAGTTACTTGCATATATGTGGGTTGCTGATACCAAATATCTGTCCTCTGTCACACAAGCTTTCTTCACTACATGAAGATTTTTATTGCATAACATAGTGTGTTGTCAAATAAAAACAATATAGAAAAAAAGTATATTTATTGAACTTTCACCCAGCATCATTTAAAATATTTATAAATTTTACCATTAATACGTTCCAAACGCCTTGTTTAATGTCCGTCAATTCCCTTCAGAAGTGCGCTTGTTACAATTCCGTTTATGTATTTTAGGTGGTGTTTGTGTTTGCATCATCCAGCAACAGTCGGTCATGTAGGTAGGCAACGAGCAATGCCGTTAATTGCAAATAAAGACAATAGTGGCATAGGATCCTTATAATACAACGTCTAGCGCAATGTTCGGCTTTGTCGTATACTCAGGAACGAGCACATGTACTGCCTTTTAAGGCAAATGAGCACATATAATGATTTTTAAGGCAAATAAAGACCATGAGGTCAACCTCGGGGAAAAGATATGTCACACATGTCATTGCTAGAGCAAGTCACACTTGAAGTCATAAATTGCAGGATCAGGTTTGGTTATTGATTAATGGGAGCAGCCGTTAGTGGTAAATGACAAGTTATTATGTTTAATATATAAAACATGGACAATGTGGGAAACACATTCAGCCAACATTTACAGACAAATAATATACTAAATATAGTGATGGTGAGGCTAGTACACTAAACGGAAGTAGAATGAAATTAGCTCTAAGGCTTCCACACCACCGTATGTCCTCGGCTATATATGCGCTGATGGAGGAGTTTGTTAGGTTATGTAAAAAAGAAAATTAAAAGTGAATATAGGAAAGAGTAAGGTGATGAATATAACAAAAAAAATAGGTAACGAAAGATTAGATATCAGACTGGAGGGAGAGAGTATGGAGGAGGTGAATGTGTTCAGGTATTTGGGAGTAGACGTGTCAGCAGATGGGTCTATGAAAGTTGAGGTGAATCATAGAATTGATGAGGGGAAAAAGGTGAGTGGTGCACTGAGGAGTCTGTGGAGACAAAGAATCATATCCATGAAAGCAAAGAGGGAAATGTATGAGAGTATAGTTAAACCAACGCTCTTGTATGGGTGTGAGACACGGGTGGTGAATGTTGCAACAAGGAGAAGGCTGGAGGCAGTGGAGATGTCGTGTCCTCTTGTAATATTAATTGGGACAGACTGCTTACGGTGTTGCTTTGTGAGGCTCTTTGCCACCTCTCAAATGCTATCTGCTTCTGCCTGGCAAAGTCCACCCAAGTTTGTCCTGGTAACCTCTGCAGATTACGGAAGGCTTGCTGGTAGCTCAAAGGAAGTAGGTCATATATTTTCAGGATGACCTTTTTCACGGAGTCATATTGAGCGTATTTTTCATAAGGCAAAGACGCTGTACATTCCCGAGCTTTTCCAGTCAGCGTCGTATGTAACAAGATAGCCCAGAACTTCTGGGGCCACTGCATAGCCCGAGCCTGATTTTCAAAGGTATCGAAATAGGTGTCCAGATCAGACTCTCAAAACTTGGGAACCAAAGATGCTGCTTTATGGATGTCGAAAGCACTTTCGGAGGCCTTGGGCCTCACAACTCCTTCACTTTGCCGCTGACGCTCGTAGAGTATGTTGTCCCTTTCAAATTCTTCCGCATTCAGCTTCCTTTGGGCTTCTATTTGGGCCGTTTGCAAAAGAATAAGGCGCTCCATCCTTTCGAACTGGCTATGGGACCAGAAGGCAGTGGAGGAGTTGAGGGATAGACGTTTACCCGTCTTTCCTTGGGTCGAGCACCTAAGCCGGGTACCTCTAGTGGATCAGGATCGGAAACTAGGCGACTAGTTGCCCCAATTTCAGGCACCTCTCCCAGGAATGTAAGCTCACCAGATGTTCCCTTAGATTCGGGCTCAACTAAATCACCAGAGGGTAGGGAAGTTGGAAGGCCACCAGGATCAGGACCTTCTGCTTCAAGCGGTTGTTCTAAGTCTTCAAACTGAGATATTAGACTTGCCTCATCAGTATCCTGATGAGGCAAGTCTAATATCTCACACTCAAGTCTAATATCTCACACTCACTCTCGAACAGCTTGCTAAAAGTAAAAGCCCCTCGCACACAAAACCTCCTTTACCCCTCCCTCCAACGTTTTCTAGGCCGACCCCTACCCTGCCTTCCCTCCACTACAGATTTGTACACTCTCGAAGTGTGTGTGTGTGTATATATATATATATACACCTTTCGTGTTGCAATCAACACATCATCAGGACCATGCATTGTTGCAGAAAAAAGGATGAAGGAAAGGCAAAGCAGTAGAGGATAAGTACTTTCTGTAACAGAGACAGGAATATTAGACAGAGTGTGTGCTTCCCAGGAGCTGGTGTTGATGACATAGTCAACAGGTTAGATAATATTATGTCAGGAAATGGGAACAAGCCCATCATCTGTCTTAGTGCTGGTGGAAATGACATCAAGAAGAGCAGGAGTCAAGAGCTGCTGGATAAGTACAAGTCAGCCATAGATGTAATTAGGTCTAAGTGAGGGGTACCAATCATATGTAGCATCTTGCCTAGATGGGGCATAGCCTGTAAATCACTTAGAGTTAGTGCTTCTCGTAACAAAATCGTGAAAAGAACAGATCTATCTCGTAGCAGGGCTCACATACATAGGAAAAAGGAATCTTTCTAGTTTCAGTTGGTTTTATTAACAGCATTAATAATTAATACTCATATCGTAAACACCGAGTAAAACAAATCATTAGCCTTATTATCACTATAATAAGTTAAACATTCACAAACTGCTCTAGGCTGAGAGATACTAGACTCTTTCACAACGAGTCAAAAGGTATATGCAAATATATGTACAGACCCGTGTATTTTACAAGCCTTAACACCACGCTGAAGCATATAACTGTTCCTTCTCGAGGATTCTTCTCTAGATAAGATTCTATAAACTGCATATCACTTAGGTTCGTTCACATATTCTCATTTTCCTCAAGAGTTTTTCAACCGCCTTTTCAGACAAATATTCACTATTTCAAGGGCTTCCAATAACTCCTGGGTACTGCTGGGGAGAGAGTAGGGAGTCTTGAAGACAGATTCTCTTCTAGTCCTTTCCTAGACCAGAGGAAGGTATGAACTAAACAAGGTAAGGCTTTACCAGCCAACCTAAACTCGGTTTGTAGCTCAAAGTGTCTGCTGGTGCTTAACCAGCCGCACCAGCAGTGTCTGCTGGTGCTTAACCTGCCGCACCAGCAGTGTCTGCTGGTGCTTAACCAGCCGCACCAGCAGTTTACAATATTACAACATCCTACCTATGTACAAAGCTAAACAATTCGTGGCCAGATAATATTATAAAGTCGAGTAAATCCATTTTAGGTATTAATGGAAATACTCCTTAATATAATATTAAGTGAAAAAGCCGAATTTTTTTTTTTTTTTTATATTTTTATTTAAATTCATTATACACAAATAAAACATTACAATAGTAAACTATGAAAATCCAAAAGACCAAAAACAGCCACATAGGAACAGTCTATGCACATGAAAGAGATTAATACATATCATAAAATACCAATTGTCTCCCCTACAAACCCTCCCCCATACTACATAAACCCCATGTTCATGACCAATTGTTCAAAACAAAGTGCATACATATCCAGAATGGAGCACATTGAGCCATGTCCATCTTCAACAAACCTTTACCAATATCCTAGACATGCCATTACATATATTGATTTTTTCCAGGAAACCAATGATATATCCAAAACATGATCTTTCTTGCTTACTGTCTATACACAAAACAACACGTATAATGATCAATAATGAATGTACACATGTACATTCAAATATGTACAAGTTATAATAAATATATGTACCCCTTCGCCTGATACCACTGTCTCTAGCATTGTGGTAATACATGAATTACAACTAATTACGTTAGAACCCCTACCGACACCCCAACAAATTATTTACAATATGAAATGTAACAACGTCTACACACTTAGACGTATTAATATGAACACTAAGAACCACTGAAATGCCCCACACAAGAATAACATGTTACATACAATACATAAATATGGCGCACATAATACAACACACAAATATTAAGTATAACATTACACATCTTCAAGAAACACCAAATACATGAATGCCAAAAAAAACAATCTTATTCCTCATATCAACGTCATCACATTACATACAAATTTAAACTTTAAAATCTACCACAACAAACCCATCATCCAACAAAACACCGAATCATGCACTGATATCCCAGAGTAACACCACCGTAACTGTGTTTTCCATAACATTGAAATGACAACAGATGCACGTATGCAACCACTCATAATGCACTGCATCGTCCCATTCCATAGGAACGCCGCTATACCATATTTAAACAACCTCCTCACACCAAGTGAAATGCACAGTACTGACAAACCCCCACTCTTCCCTTACTGACCCCCTCTTTTTCACCCCATCCTTCTTGCATACTTTCCTCTGCTCTAGTCATGCGTCCCCACCCAAATCAGGTGTTAGTAGTCCTCCGTGCCCTCTATCGGCCCCCCTCCAACCCCACACACCTCTATTTCACCTTTCCCCCAAAGCACTCACCTCCTGTCAACCACCCACTCCACCTATAGCCTGGATGTCCAGCCCCTTGTTAGGACCCCCCCTAGATCCCCCATACTCATGTCCTGTACCCTCCGCAAAGCCGACTCCCATCCCCTACCATACATTACCCTATTCCTACACTTGGTGCGATACATGCTTGCCGCCACAGCCCTCATCCTCTCCCTGTTACTCTTGTCCCTTAATCTCCATGCTCCACACACATAATCTACCATACAATACATAATCCCCTCCTTTCTCTATGCCCCACTCCCCTATATCCAGGTATATCGCTCTTAGCATTGAAATGCCACCCTCCCAACCCTCGAATGATTCCACCCAACCATTCCCTCACCTCCCCAATGCTTCGCAAAATACACCACATGCAATGCTGATTCCATCACGCCACACTTCCACACCTACCATCCTGCACTAAACCCATGGTGAATAGAATTGCCTGCGAAGCCACCACTCCATGCATGAATCTGTACATATGCTCCCTGTCCCTTTCCCTCAACCTTAATTCCCTGAACCCTCCCAAATGCTTCTCCAGTCATATGTGGGGTACACCGCCACCCCCTCCACCACCTCGTTCCCATTCCCCACTCTTACCATTACTCCTGTCCGTATCTTGTGAGGTTCCGCCATCACCATCAAATTTCCAACATATCCCTGCAAAAAGCCAATTCCGTCCCTCCCCACCACTCCCCTACCTCCCTCAGCACCCCCACCCCATCTTCTCCACACCTCCCCAGACCCCCCGTCTCACCATGCATCTTCTAACAAACGCACATATAAGCCTACGCTCCACCCAAATCAACCCTAAACCTCCACGCCTAATGCTGTTTCGCACGATGTCCTTCCTAAGCCAATGACGCCCACCAGCCCAAATGTACCTATACACCCTACCCTCCAGCTCCCTCACATCCTCCGTCCTTAATGGATACACGACTGCCACATGCCACAATCTACTATAAACCAAGCTGTTTACAACAATTCCCCTCTGCCCCAAGGTCAGGTCCCCCGCCCTCCAACTATTAATGCGATCCTTCGCCCCCTGCACGACCCTTCGCGAATTTACTTCCTAGCCATGACCCCTCCTCATAAAGATAATCCCACATATTTTGACGCTATCTACGATATGCCACCCAAACCTCGTGCCAATCTCCCGCCCACCCACGTCCCCACCTCCATCAACTTCGACTTTCCTCCGTTCACCCTCATTCCCGTCGCCAACAAAACAAACTTAGAGCCCTCCCCACCCACTCTAAATCCTTCCTACTACCCACAAGCACCGTTGTGTCATCAACGTACCCACAATGCCCGCCTGTCCTCCCACCTCCACTACCCCGTCCCTCCCTATCCCTCCCCCCCTAACCAGTAAAACGGGTCCTGCAGACAGGCAAACAGAATTTGCGACAGGGGACAACCCTGCCGCAGCCCCTGTTCATCTTTACCACACTCCCTAACCTTCCATTCACCTGAATCCTTACGCTCGCCCCCATACAAAGACCGTACTCCATTGAACAACTTCCCCCAAATCCCTGTTGTCGCATAATCTCTAGCAACACATCCCTATTCACACTGTCGTAAGCCCCTCCAGTCCAACGTCAACACTCCCCTCCCCACACGTATCTATAAACCCTTAATCCTTTCCTGCCCCTTGGTCACTCCCCTGCCCGGTATTCCCTGCCCCTCTTCAATCACTCTTTCCACCACCTGTTTTAATCTGTTACCCAAAATCTTCGCGTATATTTTATAGTCAGTATTCATTAACATCAACGGCCTGTAATTACTAACCTTGTTCCCTCCTTCCCCCTTTTTCACCAAAACCACCACCCCATACCCATTTCCTCCCCATCACCCCTTCCATCTTCATACAGTTCATCACCCCAGTGACACATTCCCGCAAAGCACCCCAGTTCTCCCTATAAAATTCATTTGCAATCCCATCTATTCCTGGTGCCTTCCCTTTGCTGAGACCATTCACTGCCTCCTACACCTCATCCTCCCGTATCTCCCCCTCCACCCCCTCCTGTCCTCCTCCCCATCCTCTCCTTAACCCTCTCTGTAGCAACATCCCTCCATCCTCTTTATCTCTACTTTTCCAAATATTTAGCAAACCATTTATCAACATACACCCCATCGCTTCCGTACCTCTTATCCATGTTCCCTCTCATATCTCCCTAGGTTCTCATCCACCTCAAAACACTCCACTGAAATTGCTCTCTGCATGCTCTGCACCTCCCTCAATACATACTTTGAGGGTTTATCCCCCACAGGACCTCCTCCAACCCCGCTTTCATCTTGCAAGCCCAATCTTTCATTCTGAATTTCCTCTAATTGCTCCTTCAACTGCCTAATCTCCCCATCACCTTATAACCCCTCTGTCATGACAGTCCTGCAGTAACCCCTCAATATAATTTTGCAACCCGTACCTCCATGCCGCTCCTCCCTTCCCAACCTCCGATAGTACTGTCGGATGAACTGCTTTCCCTCCTGCGCCCACCATTCCACTAAATTTCCCCTCCCTTCCGCTTCTCCCACACCCTCCCCACCAGCTCGCGAAAACCTCCTCTGCTCTATTCCCAACAACAGTCTAGTATTCAACTTCCAATAGCTTTTATATTGTTTCGCTACCCCGACCAATCCACCTCCACCAACACTCCCTATGGTCAGAAAATCCCACGTCCACTGTACTAACCCTTCCCACCTGCACACTTCCAAACATACAACCTATCTAGCCTAGCCCCATATCCCCGCCTGACAAAAGTGTGCTCACTCACACCCCCACCCCAACGACATCCCCCAATCCCGCACTCCCCAACAAGTCCCTCAGTTCCACCAACACGCAACCCGCACCCCTAGGCTCCACATCCTTCCTTCTGATCACGCAGTTGTAATCTCCCCCTACAACTGCCACACCCGGTAAATCCCTAAATGCAAACACCATTGAGTCCCGCACAAATTCCTTCTTTACCTTCCCTGACCTGTCAGCTGGCATGTACACCCCCATAAAACAGACGCGAACCCCACCCCAATCCCCTTCCACCCTGACAATCCTACCCCCCCCGCATTCCTCCCATGCCATTAGTCGAAAAGGGCTGGACTCCGCCACTGCCACTGCCGACCCACCCTTTAATTTCCCTGATGACCCCGCATATACTCTGTATCCTTTCAAACTCAGCTCCCTTCCACACCGAAAATTGTGTTCCTGTATGAATGCTACAGTCACTCCATACCTCGTTTAATTTCATCCCGCAATCCATTCACATTTATAGTTAAACACTGGAAATCACTTGTGAGGGTTTGTCCTTTGACCTCGGTGGATGCTGCGATGAAGCCTTCCCCTTACTCCCCGCTTTACTCGCTATTTTTCCACCCCTGTCCTTTCTCTTATCCTTCATCAAGTCTAAATCCTTCCTCGCAACATCGCAACATCCACCAAAGGTTTTTTACATGTCCTCTGTGCAGGAGTTAGTACGTCATCACTGTCCGAAATTGTACCCGACCTCTTTCGAGTCCCAGTCACCACTTGCATAGTACTCTCTTCTGCTGAGCGGTGCACCTCCACTGTCACCTGCTCAGTCTCCATGAATCCCTTCCCTGTGTCCTCCTGGACCATACTTTCCACCAGCTTCACTGCCTCATCCAATTCAGCACTCACCTCCCCACTTAATACAGGCAAAGGTTCCTCCAATAAGCCTTGCAACACCTCCTCCAGTGGCTCCTCCTGACTCACACACTCTGCATCCCCACATCCACCAGTAACCTCCTTCTGCCCAGACCCCTGAGGCAATGTATGACATCTCTCCTCAGGGCCCTCCACTATTTCACTCCACAACTTTGTACGCCTCTCTGTGACTACTGTTCCCTCGTTCTTACGATGCTCCTCTTGTGCCATCTGCCCCCGTTGTCCTGCATCAGTCCTCTGATGCGATCGCCTCATACAGTCAGCGGCTATGTGACCGTAAGACCCACACAGCCTGCACGTTCGTTGTTGGCCCACATAAGTCACATAAACTTGTGTGCGGAACTCAGGCAGGATGACATATGAAGGTATCGGTCTCTTCAGTGTCATCTTCAGTGAGAAGGACCCTTCAAACAGGCCCACCATGGGCCCCTCACTCCATGTCCCTGTTGTTACAGCATGTATCGTCCCGTAGTCGCTGAAAACCTTGCTGATGTCCATCTGGTCAGACTCGAACGGCACGTTCTTAATCTTAACCCAAGTGTAGGTTCTTGAAACATCCTTCAATCTCACTTGTAGGCCGGTGCGCACAGTATACACCCGATCCTGATGCCGGTCGACCAACCTCTCATAAACGTCAGCTGTGAGAAATTTCACAAACACCCTGGTCATGCCGTTCATTGCCACGCCATACAAATCTGCCACCTCAATGTTGTAGACGTCCTTCAGGATACCTATAAGTACAGTGGCTGCCGTGGCAGGCTGCAGTACTCCTGTGACCATGTCGATGCAGACTGTGTTCACTCTTCTTCTGCCGGCCGACGCCATTGTTGACTGAAAACCAAGTTGGCTCAGAGCGTCACCAGGGGTCAGCACCAGCGCAGAGAACCACCTCACCCCACCAAGGCTGGGTGACGAATGAAATACTCCTTAATATAATATTAAGTGAAAAAGCCGAAATTACACATTAAATAAATGACCCTTCGTAAATTATGATTAAAGGGCGTAACAGCAATGAATGGATATCTAAGGCAATTGGTATAAATTGTTGGCTAGACAGGTACTGCAAGGAATTTGGAATCACATTCATTGATAAGTGGGACAACTTTTATGGCAAATGTAATATGTATGTAAGGGATGGAGTACATCACTCAGGGGCTGGAGTGGTTCCATTAGCCAACTATATTGAGGGGACCATTGCTGACTTGCCTAGGACTTTAAACTGATAGATTATAGAGTATGGGTGTGTGCGGGAAACAATCAAGCTGCAGTACTAGGGTTGAAAACAGCAGATATTACCAGGATACCTCAGGGATATGTTTAATAGACAATTTTCAAAATAAAGTTGGTAGTAAAGGCAAAGCATTTGATCAACAAACAAAGAGAGACAGTAAAGGGCAGAGAGTGAATAGCTCCCTTAAGGTTTACTATACTAATAGTAGGAATCTAAGAAATAGGATAGATGAGCTAAGATTACTTGCAAGTGCACGTAGTATAGATATTAGTGCAATAAAGGAGACATAGTTCAACCTGAAAGATAGAGAAATGCCTTCTAAGTGCATCATACAGGGTAATAAACTATTTCACACTGATAGGGTCAACATGAAGGGAGGTGAAGTGGCGATGTATGTCAGAGATAATTTAAATTGTTGTATTAGACGAGATATAAGATTAGAAACATCAGACACAGAATCTGTTTGGCTACAGTTTCTCGAGGGCTGTGACAAATTAATTCTCTGTGTGATTTATAGGCCCCCAAATTTTGATATGGAGTGCAGTAAGCTGCTATGGGACTAAATTCATAAGGCGTCTAGATATGGTAATGTCGTGTGTTAATGGGAGATTTTAACTTAGACAAATTGATTGGAACAATATGACAGGAAATCTTGAGTCTAGTGACTTTCTTGATACGATTCAGGAATGCTTTTTAAAACAGTTTGTGACAGAACCAACTAGAAGAAACAATCTGCTTGACTTGGTTCTTGCCAACAGAGGATCACTAATTAATAATCTTGAGGTTAATGATGAGCTTGGGGAAAGCGATCGCAAATCACTTAGTTTCAATATATCATGGAATTACCAAAATAACTGCAATTAGTCTCCGTCCCAGACTTCCACTTGGCCGATATCATGGGACTGAGAAATTATCTG
>WNWK01013944.1:0-53288 GCA_009830355.1 Cherax destructor
GTTGTGTTTAACATGCTCCGAATAAAGGTTACGTACTCTTTGCATGCAACACATGGTTGTATTGCCAGCTGTCTCCACTCTACCTTACCATGGTTGTGTTGCCTGCTGTCTCAACTCTACCTCACCATGGTTGTGTTGCCAGCTGTCTCCACTCTACCTAACCATGGTTGTGTTGCCAGCTGTCTCCACTCTACCTTACCATGGTTGTGTTGCCTGCTGTCTCCACTTTACCTCACCATGGTTGTGTTACCTGGAGTATACCTGGAGAGAGTTCCAGGGGTTAACGCCCCTGCGGCCTGGTCTGTGACCAGGCCTCATGTTGAATCAGAGCCTAATCAACCAGGCTGTTACTGCTGTCCGCACGCAGTCCAACGTACGAACCACAGCCTGGCTGGTCAGGTACCGACTTTAGGTACCTGTCCAGTGCCTGCTTGAAGACAGCCAGGGGTTTGTTGGTAATCCCCCTGATGTATGCTGGGACTCAGTTGAACAGTCTTGGGCCCCTGACACTTATTGTGTTGCCTCTCAATGTGCTAGTGGCACCCCTGCTTTTCATTGGGGGGGATGTTACATCGCCTGCCGAGTCTTTTGCTTTTGTAGGGAGTGACTCTCGTGTGCAAGTTTGGTACTAATCCCTCGAGAATTTTCCACTTGTATATAATAATGTATCTCTCACGCCTGCGTTCTAGGGAGTACAGGTTTAGGAACTTCAGCTTCCCAGTAATTGAGGTGGTTTGTCCAGTTCGTGCGTGAATTCTTGCACATTTTTAGGTCAGCAATTTCACTGCCTTGAAAGGTGCAGTTAGTGTGCAGCAATATTCCAGCCTAGATAAAATATTGCTGCACACTAACTGCACCTTTCAAGGCAGGTGAAATTGCTGACCTAGAAAATGTGCAGAGAACCTTCACGGCACGCATAACTGCGATAAACCACCTCAATTACTGGGAACGCTTGAAGTTCCTAATAATATCTTTATTTACTACAAGTACATGTACATGATATACAGGCCTAGCTGACATCAGTGACATACTACTATATAGAAAGTCCCATGTTATGCTGAGCATTTCGGGCAGATTAGGTCAGTGTCCTAGGATGCGACTCACACCAGTCGACTAACACCCAGGTACCCATTTTACTGATGGGGAACATAGACAACAGGTGTAAAGAAACACGCCCAATGTTTCTGCCCTGGCTGGGAATCGAACCCAGGCCCTCGCCGTGTGAAGCGAGAGCTTTAGCCACCAGACCACCAGAGCACGCCTGCTGTCTCCACTCTATTTTACCATGGTTGTGTTGCCTGCTGTTTCCACTCTACCTTACCATGGTTGTATTGCCTGCTGTCTCCACTCTACCTTACCATGGTTGTGTTGCCAGCTGTCTCCACTCTACCTTACCATGGTTGTGTTGCCTGCTGTCTCCACTCTACCTTACCATGGTTGTATTGCCTGCTGTCTCCACTCTACCTTACTATGGTTGTGTTGCCAGCTGTCTCCACTCTACCCTACCATGGTTGTAGTGCCAGCTGTCTCCACTCTACCTTACCATGGTTGTGTTGCCAGCTGTCTCCACTCTACCTTACCATGGTTGTGTCCAGCTTTCTCCACTTTACCTTACCATGGTTGTGTTGCCAGCTGTCTCCACTCTACCTTACTATGGATGTATTGCCAGCTGTCTCCACTCTACCTTATCATAGTTGTATTGCCAGCTGTCTCCACTCTACCTTACCATGGTTGTGTTGCCAGCTGTCTCCACTCTACCTTACCATGGTTGTGTTGTCAGCTGTCTCCACTCTACCTTACCATGGTTGTGTTGCCAGCTGTCTCCACTCTACCTTACCATGGTTGTGTTGCCAGCTGTCTCCACTCTACCTTATCATATTTGTATTGCCAGCTGTCTCCACTCTACCTTACCATGGTTGTATTGCCTGCTGTCTCCACTCTACCTTACTATGGTTGTGTTGCCAGCTGTCTCCACTCTACCCTACCATGGTTGTAGTGCCAGCTGTCTCCACTCTACCTTACCATGGTTGTAGTGCCAGCTGTCTCCACTCTACCTTACCATGGTTGTGTTGCCAGCTTTCTCCACTTTACCTTACCATGGTTGTGTTGCCAGCTGTCTCCACTCTACCTTACTATGGATGTATTGCCAGCTGTCTCCACTCTACCTTATCATAGTTGTATTGCCAGCTGTCTCCACTCTACCTTACCATGGTTGTGTTGCCAGCTGTCTCCACTCTACTTTACCATGGTTGTGTTGCCAGCTGTCTCCACTCTACCTTACCATGGTTGTGTTGCCAGCTGTCTCCACTCTACCTTACCATGGTTGTGTTGCCAGCTGTCTCCACTCTACCTTATCATAGTTGTATTGCCAGCTGTCTCCATTCTACCTTACCATGGTTGTGTTGCCAGCTGTCTCCACTCTACCTTACCATGGTTGTGTTGCCAGCTGTCTCCACTCTACCTTACCATGGTTGTGTTGCCAGCTGTCTCCACTCTACCTTACCATGGTTGTGTTGCCAGCTGTCTCCACTCTACCTTATCATATTTGTATTGCCAGCTGTCTCCACTCTACCTTACCATGGTTGTGTTGCCAGCTGTCTCCACTCTACCTTACCATGGTTATGTTGCCAGCTGTCTCCACTCTACCTTACCATGGTTGTGTTGCCAGCTGTCTCCACTCTACCTTACTATGGATGTATTGCCAGCTGTCTCCACTCTACCTTATCATAGTTGTATTGCCAGCTGTCTCCACTCTACCTTACTATTGTTGTGTTGCCAGCTTTCTCCACTCTACCTGTTGCCAACTTTACCTTACTCTACCACTCTACCTTACCATGGTTATGTTGCCAGCTGTCTCCACTCTACCTTACCATGGTTGTGTTGCCAGCTGTCTCCATTATACATCACAAGGGTTTTGTTTCTTGCTGTCTCCGCTCTACATCACAATGGTTGTGTTGCCAGCTGTGTCTACTCTACCTTACCATGGTTGTGTTGCCAGCTGTCTCCACTCTACAACACCAAGGCTGTGTTTCCTGCTGTCTCCATTCAACATTACAAGGGTTGTGTTTCCTGCTGTCTCTGCTCTACATCACAATGGTTGTGTTGCCTGCTGTCTCCACTCTACAACACCAAGGCTGTGTTTCCTGCTGTCTCCATTCAACATTACAAGGGTTGTGTTTCCTGCTGTCTCTGCTCTACATCACAATGATTGTGTTGCCAGCTGTATCCACTCTTTCTTACCATGGTTGTTTTGCCGGCTGTCTCCACTCTACCTTATAATGGTTGTGTTGCCAGCTGTCTCTACTCTACCTTACCATGGTTGTGTTGCCAGCTGTCTCCACTCTACCTCACCATGGTTGTGTTGCCAGCTGTCTCCACTCTACCTTACCATGGTTGTGTTGCCAGCTGTCTCCACTCTACCTTACCATGGTTGTGTTGCCAGCTGTCTCCACTCTACCTCACCATGGTTGTGTTGCCAGCTGTCTCCACTCTACCTTATCATGGTTGTGTTGCCAGCTGTCTCCACTCTACCTCACCATGGTTGTGTTGCCAGCTGTCTCCACTCTACCTTACCATGGTTGTGTTGCCAGCTGTCTCCACTCTACCTCACCATGGTTGTGTTGCCAGCTGTCTCCACTCTACCTTACCATGGTTGTGTTGCCAGCTGTCTCCACTCTACCTTACCATGGTTGTGTTGCCAGCTGTCTCCACTCTACCATATCATGGTTGTGTTGCTTACTGTGTCCACTCTGCCTCACCAAGGTTATGTTGCCTCTTGCTGCTTGTCTTAACTCTCTCTCCTCACTGAAGCTTCAGTCGGGTGTATTCTCTCGATTATTGGTACCCAAGTTGCTGTGTAATTCTAATCAAGGGTTTCAGAACAGTATATATATATATATATATATATATATATATATATATATATATATATATATATATATATATATATATATATATATATATATATATGATGCCTTGTACCTTCTCACAAAATGCTTGAGTCTGCCCAGGTTGACATATTTCCTAAGATGTGCTCCTTCATATGATAACCCTATACTGCACGAATATGACAGTATCCTGAGGCAGATCTTTACTAAAGTACTTAACCTTACTCTAGAAGATAGGCAGTGGGACCAAGCTACACTCCCAGTCAGACTAGGAGGCATTGGTGTCCACAAGTCATCTCAGATTGCTCTACCTGCTTTCCTGTCTTCATGCATTGCATCCAGATGGCTTGTAGCAGCAATTCTCCCTGAACATCTTAGGGACACGATTGGAATCCATGGCCAAAAGTTCATTGATAGAGCCAGGATCTGGGATAATCTAACAGGCTCTGAAACCAGGCCTGCTCTCCCCAACAACGGCAAACAGTCGCACTGGGATGGCCCAATAGTAGAGAATATAACCTCAGCAATGCTTCAGAGTGTGTCAGGGAAGGATAGAGCCCGCCTCCATGCAGTGAGAGCTCCTCATGCAGGGGACTTTCTTTTGGCTGTTCCCAACTCCAGCCTTGGCACACGCCTCGACCCACAGACCATCCGCATTGGTGTTGCCCTTCGACTTGCCGCCCCTATTCTCGTATTTGTGGCAGTGAAGCAGCAGACCGATTCGGGTACCATGGTCTTGTGTGTCGTAAATCCGAGGGAAAGATTGCAAGACATGAAGAGGTTAATAATATTATCAAGAGGAGCCTCACAACAGTAAGGGAGCCACCCCAACTATGCAGATCTGATGGCAGCCAAAAGCGTCCAGATGGTATCACCCTTCAAGCCTGGACAGACGGCAAGCAGGTGGTGTGGGACTACACATGTGCATCTACCTTGGCTGATACCTATCTCCAATACACCAGGGAGGAAGGAGGGACAGCTGCCAGTTTCAGGGAGTCCCAAAAGACTTATATGTTTGTTCCCATAGGCTCGGAGACCCTTGGCTCATGGGGAAAGAGTGCATCTAAGTTCCTCAAGGAGCTGGGCAAAAGACTCAACAGGCTAACTAGGGATCCCAGGGCAGCTAGTTTTCTGTTCCAGCGACTCAGCGCTGCTGTTCAGATGGGTAATGCCTGCTGTATTCTGGGCACGCGCCCCAGCTCTGAGGAGCTGGATGAGATTTTTGCATTATAATCAGTGACAATCATGTAACAATATGTACTAGACATGTATCTCTCACACCTCGTGTACTGTATATGCCATCTTTATATCAACAATGTATCTCTTAAATCTTTTGTACCATATTATGTAATAAAATATACCTATTGGTAAAAAAAAAAAAAAAGATGGGGTGGTAGGTGAAGTGGAATATTCAAATGACTTCAGGAAGAAATCCAATATTCTTCCTTGAAGCCTTTTTATCTCTTTCTCCGAGGCTATGGATCCCACAATTTGCACCAGAGGTGGACCCATCCTATATATATATATATATATATATATATATATATATATATATATATATATATATAACTGTAGTGTAAAGCACCCTTCTGGCAAGAAAAGTGATGGAGTGAATGATGATGAAAGTTTTTCTTTTTCGGGCCACCCTGCCTTGGTGGGAATCGGCCGATGTGTTAATAAAAAATATATATATATATATATATATATATATATATATATATATATATATATATATAAAATATAGGAGGTACCACCTCTGGAACTAGGATGGGGACCCTCAACAAAGAGAGATAGTAGAGGGCAACGAGTGACTAGCTCCCTTAAGGTTTACTACACAAATAGTAGGAGTCTAAGAAATAAGATAGATGAGCTAAGATTACTTGCAGGTTCAGGTAATATAGATATTATTGCTATGACAGAGACCTGGTTCAACTTGAAAGACAGAGAAATGCCTTCTGAATGCAGCATACTGGGTTATAAACTATTCCACACTGATAGGGTCAACAGGAAGGGTGGTGGAGTGGCGATGTATGTCAGAGATAAAATAAATTGTTGTGTTAGATAAGATATAAGATTAGAAACAGTTTCTCGAGGGTCGTGAAAATTGATTTTAGGTGTAATTTATAGGCCCCAAACTTTGATAGGAGTGCGGTAAGCTGCTATTGGACGAAATTCATAAGGCGTCTAGATATGAAAATGTGTTAATGGGAGATTTAAACTTAGAGAAATTGATTGAAACAATGTGACAGGAAATCTTGACGTCGAGTGACTTTCTTGATACGGTTCAGGATTGCTTTTTAAACAGTTTGTGACAGAACCAACTAGAGGAAACAACCTGCTTGACTTGTTCTTGCCAACAAAGAATCACTAATTAATAATCTTTAGATACACAAATAACCCGCATATAGAAGAGAGGAGCTTACGACGACGTTTCGGTCCGACTTGGACCATTTCCTCTTATCTCCATGGGGAAGTGGAACAGAATTCTTCCTCCGTAAGCCATGCGTGTCGTAAGAGGCGATTAAAATGCCGGGAGCAAGGGCTAGTAACCCCTTCTTCTGTGTATATTACTAATTGTAAAAGGAGAAACTTTCGTTTTCCTTTTGGGCCACCCGCCTTGGTGGGAAACAGCCGACGTGTTGAAAGAAAGAAAGAAATATATATATATATATATATATATATATATATATATATATATATATATATATATATATATATATATATATATATATATATATATATATATATATATAGTCGTGCGATGTTACGCTACTGTGAGGTGTTGTCTTTGTTAGTGTGATGTGACTGTGAGGTGTATTCTGCCCCTTTATAAGCCTTCTTGACATGTTTCCTTTTATAGTTCCTTGATAATGTGAGTAGTCACGAAAGCGCTTGGAATTCTTTTATTTTTTCATAGTGGTTGTCTTGCATATTTTGATATCACCTGTTTACTGTGATCTTTTGCATATATATATATATATATATATATATATATATATATATATATATATATATATATATATATATATATATATATATATATATGGGTTAAAGATTTCCACCTCCCCGTGGCTTGTCTTGCAATGATAAGATCGCCTGTCTGTGTTTGTTTTGTATATATATATATATATATATATATATATATATATATATATATATATATATATAAACAAAAAAGGCACAATACCGTGACTGGAACAACACACAAATAACCCGCATATAGAAGAGAGGAGCTTACGACGACGTATCGTGTAGGATCGATGGCTCAGTTGGTAAGGTGACATGTACATTGTGTGGCTTCTTGAGGAGGGACAGTGTGTCGTGGGGTCGAATCCTGGCCAGCTACAGTTTGGTAAATGATTCAAAACCATTTGTTTCGTGGTTTCGTTGATATATAGTCTGCTTGTGGAGGCAGGTATTCAAACTGGAGGAAGCTGAAATTAATTTTTGAGCATACAACTGCCACGAGTGTCCTCGCAACATGAAACAAGCCTAGTTCGCTAGGCTCATGTTGTTTGTAGGATCGATGGCTCAGTTGGTAAGGTGACATGTACATTGTGTGGCCTCTTGAGGTTGAACAATGTGTCGTGGGTCGAATCCTGGCCTGGCTTGCCGCAGTTTGGTAAATTATATATATATATATATATATATATATATATATATATATATATATATATATATATATATATATATATATATATATATATATATGTATATATATATATATATATATATGTATATATATATATATATATATATATATATATATATATATATATATATATATATATATATATATAGATATATATATATATATATATATATATATATATATATATGTCGTGCCTAATAGGTAAAACTGGTCAATTAGCAAGAACTCATTTAAAATTAAGTCCTTTCTAAAATTTTCTCTTATACGTTTAAAGATATATATTTTTTCATTAATGTTATTGTAAAAATTTATAATTTTGCACCAAAAGATACTTAGAAAACCTACCTAACCTAATTTAGCCAAACCCAACTTAATAATTTTTAGATACGTATATAATAATTTAATAATAAACAAACACAATGAAATATATTTTTTTTTCGTTAGGTTCAGAATGATTTTTGCTAAATTATTGCATACACAAATTTTCGCTTGTCTTATATGGCAAGATGAGCGTTGCTATTTAAGCCAAAATCACAAGTTTTACCTAATCAGCTATTTTGGCTTAAATAACAACGCTCTTCTTGCCGATTAAGGCAAGCGAAAATTTGTGTATGCAATAATTTTGCAAATATCATTCTGAACCTAACGAAAAAAAATATGTTTCATTGTGTTTGTATA
This sequence comes from Cherax destructor, assembly GCA_009830355.1. NCBI lineage: Eukaryota > Metazoa > Arthropoda > Malacostraca > Decapoda > Parastacidae > Cherax > Cherax destructor. The sequence goes on from WNWK01013944.1 coordinate 8,218, forward strand.
TTATTAAATTATTGAAACCTTGTCTAAAATATATTTAGTTGGATTAGGCTAAATTAAATTGCGTTTGTTATAATAAGGTTAGGAAAGTTTTCTAATGCCCTTTTGGTACAAAATAATTATTTTTTACATAAACATAAATTTAAAAAAATATTCTGAACCTAACGAAAAAAATATATTTCATTATAAGTTTTCTGAGGTTCTTTTGGTACAAAACAATTAATTTTTACATTAACGTAAATGAAAAAAATATATATCTTGAAACGTATAAGAGAAAATTTTAGAAAAGGCTTTCGTGACTTCTCACATTATCAAGGAACTATGAAAACAAAAGGTTAACAGGAAGGCATATAAGGACGAGACTACACCTCACTGCCACTCCACAACAACAGTTGACTTTTTAGGATGATGTAGGTAGGTAGTCAGTGATCCGTGAAACACAGCTGATATTCTACCCAAAAAAAATTGTCCAATGTATTTTAAATTCTTCCCAAATTTTATTAATTAAAAATGAATCCAATTTATAAACCAAAAGAAATATTCATATTATTTTCAAAACTACTTTTTATGCAACATGATTCTATTATATTTCTGTCGACCATGGACTTGCTTGATGTAATAATCTTCTCAGCATTTTGAAAATCAATTGGATGGTTAAAATCTCTCACATGAATAAACAGAACATTAGAATCTTGTCCAATTCTACAAGAAATCTTGTAGACGCATTTCTCTGCATTTTTTTCGGGGGAGGGATTTTTATGAAATTTTTTTTTTACTGTATCAAAATTTTTAAAATACAACTTTGATAATAGAATTCTTAAGTTGAGAAGGAATATCAAGCAAGTTGTCTTGGTAAAGGAGAACCAAAATCAGAAGTGGTATGGTGATATCGACAAGATGTTAAATACTACGCTTATACACAGTTCAGGGCATTTATTAATGGAAACGTTTAGTCCGCAGTTCGTCGAGGAAGAATGCATATACATACACATTCATAAATAACAAAAAAAGGCACAGTACCGTGACTGAACAATACACACACAACTCGCACATATGTGCGGGTTGTGTGCATACATATTCTTTTAGTTCACTACACTTCCCCTACACTTCATAAGTGACTGCTGGAAACGTGCGACACGTATCCTCATCAAGACTAACACAAATCAAGTTGAAGAAAAACCTCCAAGTTACATTGTTTTGCACGTCAGTGACGTCCCAACTAAAGTTTCAACAATTTTTGACAGAAAACTAAAATATCCACCAGCTCTTCAACTACTATTAGAAACCTTGTACAGAAACCCAAGAATGACTCTGGCACGAGTGCAGGAGTATACATTATACCATGTGGGGTGTGTGACAAAGTATATGTGGGGGAAACAGCCAGATCTCTGGATATTAGAATCAGGGAACACAAAAACGCTTGCTGCAATGGTGACTGTAAAAATGCTGTGTTCAATATAATGACGATGTTGGACACCTCATGAAATTCAGTGAGGCTAGACTAGTAATTAAGGAAGACGATTAAGACGGCGAAAGTGCATAGAAGCTGCCCTAACTGCTGTCAGTAACACTATCCATCAAAAGACCGGTAGTTACACTATCTCCAAATTGCTAATCAACAGGATATTACCCATTCAGGAGACCACAGTAACATGATGTTGACAGGTCGTTTTCTAACCCAACCCGTCTTATCACAATTACTACTACTACTACTACTACCACCACTACTACTACTACCACCACTACTACTACTACCACCACTACTACTACTACTACCACCACTACTACTCATAAATACGTGACATTCCACCTGACTCCTGCCACTATATATATACTCGTTTTGTTAGTTATATTAGGACTGAAGAAGTCACTCGTAGCGAAACGTTTCCTTTAATAAATGTCCTGAATTGTATATAGTTGTGAGCTTACCACAGCCACGTATGTCCTGGAACATTCCCAGTTCTACTGGATATCTGATGTTTGTAGTTTTGACTTGCCTCCCAGGCTAGCCGCAATTTATGTACATACAAATTTATAGAACTAAATTATTCGCTCTGGAATGTATTAAAACAATTGGTCTGTTTCACTTGTTGGTTTACTAGGCTTCAGCCTGACATCTGCTTCAGTGATGATACTGCATTTCGACCTAGGCTTCAGCCTGACATCTGCTTCAGTCATGATACTGCATTTCGACCTAGGCTTCAGCCTGACATCTGCTTCAGTCATGATACTGCATTTCGACCTAGGCTTCAGCCTGACATCTGCTTCATACATGATACTGCATTTCGACCTAGGCTTCAGCCTGACATCTGCTTCAGTCATGATACTGCATTTCGACCTATACACCACCAATTAAGAATATTTTAATCACTAATATTGGGAATAGAGTAAATTTTCAATGTATAAACACTGTATCAAATATACCTCTCGATGTATATACCCTGTCATTGCATCATCAACAAGAATTTTTGTAAAAACTCTTTTTTTTTCTTTAAGAAAATAGAGCAATAGGCTTTTATAGCAAAATATACATAAATCCCAGTGGGATGTTAGGAGTTGCTTTTTTTTTATTCTGAGAGTAGCGGAGTCGTGGGACGACCTGAATGTTCAAGTGTTGGTATAGAAACCGGTCTGAAGAAAGGCCAAGAGCTGAGACCTGACCTCGACAAACAAAAGTCGCCTCTGTAATGGATTGCAAAAGCTTACCTGTGTCTTTTCATCAACAAATCCTTATGTTCCCGCTCAGCATTGGTCCCAAGTTGATGGAATGGAGTCTCGCTGAGTGGTATTAATAATAATATTCACGCTTGTACTGCAGCTTGTGTTTTTGTCTTCAACATTGGTCCCAGCGAGGAAAAAGGCGAGGGATTAATGGCTGTACAATTTTCCACGGGCGCGGAGGCCCATAAACATATATCCCCGGGAGACAGACCCTCCTGAAGATGCCTTCGTCGGACGGTCATTGTGAGTCTTGCCAAGCAGGGAAACGGTTATTGAGCTTCCTGTCGCGGCTTTCACGTCCACCAACCGTGAAAAAACGAATGTGTTCTTTCTAGATTGATTTCCAGACAGGCTCGTAGCAGCGAGAAGGTGCAATGCGCAATCACACGCTCGATGTGCTCTCCTCAGGAAGCTCACAGAGATCGTAGGTCGGGTGCTCCATTCTGCTCCTTCCATCCTCTTTCAATTGTGGTCAGTTGGTGTGCTCCCTGACATCCCAGAGGGCTTACAGGCTGTCCTCAAACACCCTCATGGGCTTACAGGGTGCCATCAAACACCTCGCAGGGGATATTACAAAAACTCCCAGGGACTTCCCAAACATCCCTGTGGGTCTATAGGATGTCATCAAACACCCCGGTGAGCTTACAGGGCGCCCACAAACTCATGGTGGTGCACTTCAGTGGGTCATTGGTTGATTACAGGAAGACCGGTGATGTATCCAATAATCAACCAACTTGGAAAGACCCATCGGCTTATCCGTCTCCACCCTCTGCCTCACGTAAACACTAAATATATTAGGAATAAATCCTTCTCTAAATGTAAATACTGTCTCTAAGATTTATACAATAATGACCCTTCAATGAAAGTGCATTGTTTCAGTGAAGGGCTCTTGGTTCATGATATTAGAGCTAGCCTCCCCGTAGTTCAAATCTCATTTCCTCCTAGTCTCAGGCGAGTATAACCCATGCGGATTTAGCTCTTCCACATGAAAATTATAATATTTATCAACGTTTGAAATCACATTATGAACCTTCCCTTCCTCGTATCTAATGTTATCTTTGTATCTCTCACGCTCTCTATTTCTTCATCCCTCCTTTCGCTATAACAGTCTTTAAGATATCTCAATATCCTACTAGGATACTCAGCTTTCATGTCTCCTGTAAATTTCTCTCGATGCCTCAGAGATATATTATGTTACATTTATATCCTCCGATGGTACGAAGATGCAGTTATGTGGGACTTATTTTCAAGACGTTTCACGCACAAATTGGTCTTGATTAAGTCACAACCAAATTAACCTGTTTAAGGAGAGAGTAGATATATTCCCACACGGTTTGATGTTTGGGTTCCATGCTGGTGCTGCATACCAAGGCAGGACTAATGTGTCACTTATAGGCCTCTAAATGACTTTGTTGACATTCCTGAAGGAGGGGAAGGCCTGTATCCAGATGAAAAAAAAATTAAGATTTTTATTTTATTTAAAAAATAGTGAATTATTTAGAGATTTTTTTGGGGGGGTCTTAAAATTTGTTGCTTCAATTTTTCTGAGCCGAGTTATCGTAAATAACGAATATCACCGAAATACGATTTCGCGTCACAAATACTAGTATTCTTCACAGTGCTTTTATTTTGAGGGATAATTCTTCCATTACTTTTTTTTGTATTAATGTAAAAAAATCATTATTATGCAACTGTCTCAGGCAATATATAGGAAGTCAGAAGAAAATTTATAGCCATTTGAAGACAAAAAACACATTGTTTAAATAGCAACGCTGTTCTTGCCGAATAAAAAGCAAAAATTTGTGTATGCAATAATTTCGCAAAAATCATTCGGATGATGGGCGTTCATCTTAACTGAGTAAGCCCGTTTTTGCTGTTTTTTTTCTGGAGGTAGAGAGGGAGAGTGTTAGGGAATAAGAAAAATAGTGTAGAAGGATGGAGGCGTAAAAATGATTTTTGTCAGACAGGAAGAAATATTGGTAAGAAAGGTTAAGTGACCTGATCACTTTTAGGTGGGTGTTAAGGAGAACATTTTTCGTCACATTGAGAAGAGTATATTGTTCGGTATCTCTTCTTACCTGGCTTGTGAACCTTGTCTTACTTATCCCTAAAACTGTGCCTGAAGTCTACAGCCATCACATAATTTAGGTCATTCTAGATCCAAATATTTTCTATTGTCTCTATGATTAGTGTCCTAATTTTCAGCCTTTTTTTCCTCGATCACACTTTCAGTCTTCCCCTGTCTACCCTGACACGTTTCTAGTTATCATGAACGTTGTTGTCATGTCTTCCTTGGTCCTGGCCTCTAAAGTTTGTTCTTGTCAATTTGTCATGTTATCAAACATGTTACCATGTCTTCCTTGGTCATGTCTTCTAAGGGTTGTTCTTGTCAAATCCTCAGGTTATCAAACATGTTACCATACCTTCCTTGTTTTATTTTTGTCTAAGATCTCAACTTCAGTATTTATGCTCATTCTCTTAGACTTTGTTCAGCACTGAAGTTAAAAACAAATTACCTTAAGCAATAATAATCACAATGGTACAAATTCTTCTTAGAAATTTAAAAAAAAAATCACAAATAAGTGAAAAAGTTTACGCAAAAAAAAATCATGAAGACATAGAAAACGACAAAATTAAAGAAATGAAAAATAAGATAAATGAAGACTGAAAGAACGAACGTGGATGGCCAAGCCTCAATAGGTGTCTGAATGGAAAAAAAATCCAGGAATTTGTTGACAACTGACAACTGGTCAAGAAATTTATTTATATTTATTCGGACAGATGCATTACTAAAAACTCTGGAAAAATATCATTATGTTGCATAATGTCAAGAACTCAAAGTCACAGTAAACTGTTTCATCATGAAGACACAATGTGTCTCTGTAACACTATATCTCAGTATCTTGTAACAGTGTCTCTGACAGTTATCTGCAAGTGATTGTAACATGTGCTGTGTAACAGGATAGCTTATCAAGTGAACATGTATTCCTGCAACACTGTGACTGTTACACTGAAATTGCCTCATTGTTTTGAAGTGACTGATTTCAGAATTTTGTGAACAAATTTGACTAATGTTACGGCATGGGTATATTTGTTTATATTTCTTTTCCACTTTAAATGTCAAGATACTCGTATATTTGCACACAGTCTTTATATCCATTATGTACTTCAGTAATCATTGGACTACCGCTCGTAGTGTGGGTTGGAAGTAATTAAATTTAGTTTGATTTTACGGCTTAGTGTCCCAAAGGAAGTAAGTCACACTGTTAGATTTTATTGAGTTATCCTAAGTGAAATATTTTTAATGTAATATTAATGTTAGTTGGCTAATTGGGTTTGAAGTCTATCTACTATACGGGAAAACAAGGGTGCGTCGCTCACCCTCATGGGATTTTTTTAATCCACGTGAGGTAAATACCATGATTAAACCTAGTCCAGTGAAAGGCTTGGCTGAAACCCTGGTCATATCAAAAGGCATTTCTTACCTAGCACTGAGCAAGTGTTGGGAATTATATGTTCAGCTGTCTAGCAGCTTCAGTCCAGAGAGGAGAGTCTCAGGAGAGTTGTAACTCTCATTCAAATCATCATATGAGAACTATATTCTTTGAGAAGTGATGATGGAATAAGGTAACGTTGTATATTAATTGTTGATAATCAAATATTATATCTAGAATGCTTTAAAACTATTAAAATATAAATAAGCGCCACAGTTTATAATGATTATTACCGCTTGAAATAATTACTTTCTTCCTGTTACTTCATATATTTATATTTACTAAATATTTTAAATGGTTTTAGTAATGGAAGATAATACAGGAAGGTAAAATATGCATTTGAGACTCTAAATAAGAGAATTCATCAATAAAATGTAAAGTTAGGCAACGGTATTGTTATGTGAAGTACTGGTAGGTAGGTAGTAGATTCGCCGGTATAATCGCCCGGCCGGGGCCTTTTCCAGGTGGTGGCCCAGCCTTGGCTCCCTTTCTCAGACCAGTGTCTGCCATGGGAGGAGGTACAAGTACTTCCTCTTCTTCTGGGACTAGCTGTCCCCAGACCTAGCCCCAATGCTCGCTTCCACGGGGCTCGGAGAAGAAGCTAGGCACCTTGGGCTGCCACAAACCCCGCCCACACTGGGCTCGAAGGGTGTCGCAGCTGCATAGCAGCAGACGATGTCAGGAGGTTCAAAGGCAGCAAACACTACAGGATCCTTTTCGAGCCACACCCCAGCTTTGGGCTCTAAGCCCGAGCGCTGGGGAGGCTCAAGAATGCTCTTGCTGTGAGTGTTGTTGTTGCTAGTTCACTTGTCCGTTGCACTCCTCTTCTGAAGTACTGGTGACATAAACATGCTATGTGATGATCAACAATTAGCCAAGCTTTGTTTATATTTTCAGTGTATTGATGTTTTTTTCACCGTTTATACCGTAAACGTTGAGTCAGAAAACATATTTGATCTGGAAGGTCTTCTCCCACTCAAAGAAATATATATTACAATCCCAAGTCTTGAGTACCTTACAGTAGCAAAGTCATTCAGAGTTCCAATAACTTAAATATTTATCCATTTTGTGCATATTTTCACGAAAGTGTTGACTACAGTTGTATTAGTGCAGTATATGCAGACCTAATTCATATATAAGGATTACATTATGTAACCTAAAGGTTAGATGGTTGATAGGGGTTTAAAACACTAGGTTCATTAAGACGGTAGATAACCTTTGAACCACCAGACAAGAATAATTTAATCCTAAAAATAGGGATTAAAATAAACTCAGTATATATGCTTAGACAAATATACTCCTGAGTAGTCTAAACAAAATATATTTTTTTCCAGTTATGTACCCTGTTTTTCTTTTACACGTTGATAAGTTAAATAATGTACCTATATATGTTTGAATACATGTTTACTAATAATGGACACTAGGCTATGCTGAAGTTTGAAAATATATATTTTATTTATCACATGATATGTAAATGCCAGTTATCCATTCTTAGAAATAAGTTTCATTTACATTTATTTACCGTCAATGCAGGTTCAACTAAACAATAAAGTGTATACCTCAAAATAATAAAGTATGAGTCACCTATATGAGCGAAAGTGGTAACTTCCTGGTCACATCTTTGTTCTCCCTGGTCACATCTTTGTTCTCCCTGGTCACATCTTTGTTCTCCCTGGTCACATCTTTGTTCTCCCTGGTCACATCTTTGTTCTCCCTGGTCACATCTTTGTTCTCCCTGGTCGCATCTTTGTTCTCCCTGGTCACATCTTTGCTCTCCCTGGTCACATCTTTGTTCTCCCTGGTCACATCTTTGTTCTCCCTGGTCACATCTTTGTTCTCCCTGGTCACATCTTTGTTCTCCCTGGTCACATCTTTGTTCTTCCTGGTCACATCTTTGTTCTTCCTGGTCACATCTTTGTTCTTCCTGGTCGCATCTTTGTTCTTCCTGGTCACATCTTTGTTCTCCCTGGTCACATCTTTGTTCTTCCTGGTCACATCTTTGTTTTCCTTGTCACATTCTTTGTTCTTCCTGGTCACATCTTTGTTCTCCATTGGTGATTCTTTGTTCTCCCTGGTCACATCTTTGTCTCCCTGGTCACATCATTGTCTTCCTGGTCGCATCTTTGTTCTCCCTGGTCACATCTTTGTTCTCCCTGGTCGCATCTTTGTTCTCCCTGGTCACATCTTTGTTCTTCCTGGTCACATCTTTGTTCTCCCTGGTCACATCTTTGTTCTTCCTGGTCACATCTTTGTTCTTCCTGGTCACATCTTTCTTCTTCCTGGTCGCATCTTTGTTATCCCTGGTCACATTTTTGTTCTCCCTGGTCACATCTTTGTTCTTCCTGGTCACATCTTTATTCTCCCTGCCGTCTGATCATAGTTGCTGGCCAGCACGAGAGTCAAAGCTGCGTGTCACTTGAACAACACAAGTCAAGAATTCTTTAATACCTAAAATGTGGATTAAAATACAATTTGTGTATATTCACAGTGTATGAAAACTGAGAGATACACAAGTCATAGTATATATACACTAAGAGATACTCACCTCTCTGTGTAGATTATATCCTTGTATATATATCTGTGTATTCTTAGAAATATTATACAGTACAAATTTACAATATTGTCTGTAACACATTTTTAGATTTTTCCTGAATGAAGATGATTATTATTATTATAATTAATACTAGCAAACTAGAAACTGATGATAATTATAATAAATGCAGACCAATAAAAGCCAAGTTCTCCATCGCATTGTGTGAGTCGGTGAACCTTAATTGCATCAAGTTACATCTCTCTTTGATCTTCGTACATTAGCTGCACTCTGGAGCCCTCCCTGGCGCCCTGACTTTACTAGCAAGCTTCTGGGAACATTTTGCACCTGGACAAATACCGCTGATGCTGTGTAGAATGGCCCAGTAATGGCCTGTGCGCCTTCTACATGATTATATACATTAGCTGATGGCTTAGAGATCCTGGGGACGCTATATTGGAATTCCTTTTTCAGCGTATAAGTGTATCTGAAGGTAGGTGTGATATCTTGGTTTGTTACCAAACACCTTAAAACCTTAAAGGTGTTTGCATAACCAGTATTGTATAACTCCAGCTCCCTGTACCTCAAGGCACGTGAATGGAATAGTGCAGAGTGCGGCACAAGTTTGCAATGCAGTTAAATATCATATTGAATATTTGAAGAGAATCAGAAGAGTCATTCACAAGTCATGATAGGGAATATAATATCACAATGACTGCGATGAAAAGGACAAACTAAGACAATCTTAGTTCAAATTATATTAAAAATATCCATTAAGAAACACCAGCCTCCGGAGAGACTAAGTTGATAACTGAAAATTCTATCATAATTATATTTTAAAATCTCCCAGAACACGATTTTATATATTTTTCAGTATTGCTTTTTCATTATATTCTATTTCAAATCGTCTACGATCCTATAAGAAAAAATAAATTTGATTTTTTAAGAAAATTCATAAAGGTAAAATTATTTAAAACATTGTCAGAGTGGCATTCATTCAGAGTCTATTTTCTAGTTAATAGATGAAAAATAATATAATGAATAAAACTGACAAATTAAAACACACACATCACACACACACACACACACACACACACACACACACACACACACACACACACACACACACACACACACACACACACACATATATATATATATATATATATATATATATATATATATATATATATATATATATATATCATTTACCAAGCTGCGGCAGGCCAGGATTCAACCTTACGAAAATTGTACCGCCTCCAGAGACAACGCAATGTACGCATCACTTTACCACTGGGCCAGCGGTCCTTCAAAGACCACGCATGCAGCCAAGCTACATGTTTTTCTCGTGATCCGAGGACACTCGTGGCAGTGGTATCTCTAGGATTAATTTCAGCCTCCAGTTTGAAAGTTTCTCAAGGAGCTGGATGGAAAACTCATCATAGAAACCAAGGACCACAGGGCGACCAGCTTCCTCTTTCAGAGACTCAGTGTTGCGATCCAGAGGGAAATGCCTGCAGTATTCTGGGCACGCGGCCCACTGCCGGGGAGTTGGACGAAGTATTTGACATGTAGCTCTGAGTTGTTATCTATGTTGTTTTACTCCCCATTGTATTTTGTCTTGAAATAAAGTTTGTATAAAAAAAAAAGATGGGGTGGTAGGGAAGTGGAATATTCAAATGGCTTCAGAAAGAAATCTAAATATTCTTCCTTGAAGTCTTTATATATATATATATATATATATATATATATATATATATATATATATATATATATATATATATATATATATATATACAAACACTGATCTCTGGCCGAAGGAGACTCGAACCTACGAACCTTGCAACAAGGTTCGTAGTGCTTACCGACCGTACCACACCGTAAGCCACCTGCCTGAAAGCTGGCTGCCTTGAATCAAAACGTCCAGCGTTGCGCCAAGGTATTGGTCCAGTGTGGTACGGTCGGTAAAGCACTGCGTACCTTGTTGCAAGGTTCGTAGGTTCGAGTCTCCTCGGCCAGAGATCAGTGTTTGTGAATATTTCGCCTGCTCTTGCGAATTCTTAAGCATATATATATATATATATATATATATATATATATATATATATATATATATATATATATATATATATATATATATATATATATATATATATATCAGTGATACCTCTCATATCCGAACTATATGGGCCGAGACCGGTTCGGAAACGCGAAGTTTCCGGATACGTGAGGGGAAAAAATGCGCATCCGTAGCATCAAATCGACATCGGCGACGGCGTTGTAGGTTTAAAAAACGAGTCCAACGTCGTGTGGCGGTGGGACCAGACTCTCTGGGCTAGAATAACAGCCTCTCGTTGTTGTAGGTACCACTACCACGTTGTTGTAGGTACCACTACCACGTTGTTGTAGGTACCACTACCACGTTGTTGTAGGTACCACTTCATCACGCACTCATCAAGTACCAAGCTATGTGGTTTCGCCATCACTTTTCTTTCGGCATTTTTTTTTAGTTTTTGAGGCGGTAGAAAACATCCGAACAGCTGTTCGGATGTTTCGGTAAAAATTTTAGAATTTTGCCCTTTCCCAGGGCCTGTTCGGATATTGGCGAGGTTCGGATAATGGCAGGCCGGATATGCGAGTTATAACTATATATATATATATATATGCTGCGACAATTCGAGAATTTAATTCTTTATATTATTTTAAAACATCTCATGGGTAAGCCAACGAGACGTCTCGGTCAGATGACTAAAATCACTAAGACCAGCGACAGGAAACACATCCTTTTTGCTTGCGAAGGTTAGGTTAGGTAAGGTTTGTCAGGAAACAAAACAAGTGTTTCCTAATGCGGAAAGTAGTCACATGATGACCCCCAGCTGTAGTTTTCGTTCATATGACCGAGGCCTTTCGCTGGCTCTCGGTCCAACCCTTTATAAAGTATATACTTATAACCTTTAGGAATTAGCCTTTTATACTAATACTTTTTTTGCTTGCGAGTCTTACATTACGTAACTTAATGAAATATTTTATGAATGAAATAATCAGAGAGAAATATTATATAAATTGTTCAGTAAGACAAATTAATCCACTCTTTAACATTATATACATAATGAAGACTTAGATTTTTATTAAGAGTGTATTAGATATTACAGCAGCTGAAAACTATTATCCACATCATGTTGTCTATACATTTCTTCAATGGTAAACTATGGTAAATTATTAACAGTAAGAGTTGCATTGATATTTTTTTGTTATTGAGTTCTGGCTTCAATTTCTGTATATATGAAGATTCCCCATACATATCTTTAGTTAACTATAATAGTTTATTACATTTCTTCTTGATTCGCCAGTACTCTCCCGGCCCGGGTCTTTTCCAGATGGTGACCCGGCCTTGGCTCCCTGTCTTGGGAGTGTCTGATACCTATGTCTCTCATGGGAGGAGGTACAAGTACCTCCTCATCTTATGGGACCAACTGACCCCAGGCCTAGCCAAATTCCCCGCCCTCACGGGGCTCGTAGGGAGAAGCTCGGCCTCTGGTCTGTCATCTTCCCCGCCCCAGGGAGCTCTGGAAGGCACTGAGCTGCAGGTGAGAGCTCTGGCTTGAAGCTGGTCACTGCCGAGCTGTCAGGTGGGTGGAATTACAGGGGACACAAGCTGCGTGGCAATTACACCACAGAGCACCGTAGACCAGCTGACAGACCAATCTGCCACCCAACATGGCCACCAGGAGGGCTTGTGGGAATGGTGTCTTGATCCTTATTACACTGATTTATCATTTTCACTCTGAAATTCGGGAATATTCATTTGTCCTAAGTTCATGTGACTTTAAAATTTTGAAAAAAAAAAAAATGTTGTAATTCTCTAGGCCTTAAATTGTTGCAGCCTTTACATATGCAGAACTTGAAGCCAGAGCTTAATATTATAGAAAAATCAAACCAACTCTTCACTGTGCACAGGAAACCTGATATTTATAATAGTTTTCAGCTAATGTAATATTAATGTATACCTTTGAAAAAAACCTAAAACTTTTGATTGTGACTCTTATATTAAAGAGTATGTTTGGATTGTATTATTGAGCATTTTACATAACATTACTCATCTATTACTTTATCCGTTAAAAAATTAAATAGGTACTAGAACCATATATTTCAGGTAAGGGAGATCACACCATGCCCAGCCCTTCTAGGGCAGGGTAGGTGCCTGAGCAGAGCTTGCTACCATCTGCAGCTCACAAGACTGTCATTCTCACGAGCCTCCCTGGGGCGGGGAAGATGGCAGACCAGAGGCCTAGCTTCTCCCTACGAGCCCCGTGAGGGCGGGGAATGTGGCTAGGCCTGGGGACAGTCAGTACCAACGATGAGCGGGTACTTGTACCTCCTCCCATGGAGACATAGGTCTCAGACACTCCTACGACAGGGAGTCAAGGCCGGGTCACCATCTGGAAATGACCCGGGCTGGGAGAGTACCGGCGAATCTACAACAACAAATTTCAGATAGTCTCATTTAAAATGTGTTAATTTCAGATTCAATTTCTGTGAGCATAACAATTGTTACTCTGCTATATATTAGGTTTCTGTAATTTGGTATTTATTTCACATTTAAGTTGTAACTAGAATTTAACATATATTGTTGCATTAGTGTACTACTAGTATAGCTTTACCATCTGGTTTTTTTACGTAAATTATTCAATTTGGCTCTGGAATTTTTGGCATAATCTTATCTTCTTTAAAATGTGTTGATTTTGTACAATGAAACTTAAATGTCAGTCTGTTATAAATCATAGAGATTAAATTATCTTAGTTGGGTTACTCAGTTTATGTTGTTGACAAAATTTTCAATGTTTTAACATCGTGCCATCTTTTGATTAAAATGCACTTTAGATTACAATGAAAGATGAAGAAACAACCGAAACGTCAGTAAAGAAACTAGATATCCATTAAAAATGTACAATTTTTATGGAAGTTCGTCTTATTCGGCATTTGTGTTTTTTTTCCACATTCATCCTCCCACATTCATTCTCCCTCTGCTTTACTATACCTTCTCGCCCTGCCTTCCTCCTCTCCTGCCGCAGTCGTACATGTGAGTGTTACCTCCTGGCACCAGTAACATAGAGGGCACCTGTGATAGCCAGAATTCCATACGCTGGAGCCTCCTAAACCCAATAATATGGACGCCTCGGGAATAATCCTTCATGTATAATAATCATTAAAGGCATCAATTGATCCAGCACTGCAAGGCTGCAGTGCTGGATCAAACTCGATCCTCTCACCCCAACTCTACACACACACCATTTCCATAGATACAGTGTATGTATTCTGTATCTAGTAAGAAATGACCCTAATGGTTCCTGGGGCTTGTGTTTATAGCAAGTATGGTTCTGTGTTGTCGCAAATTTGTCCACAGATATAGTCATGTCCCACAACCAGCGGTACACTGTTCTGTATATGTAAATTAACTAGATGTATTTCGGCTGCTGAACAATCTGAGAAAGGTACCACCAATTTCATATCACAGTCCCTTATGCCTCAAAGCATGTGATTATAATAGTGCAAAGTGTGACATAAATTGATAATCCTTCAAATATTTGAACTGAAGATGTAAAGGTAATCAGAAAAGCATTCACAAATCATATATAAACTAATATTTAAATTTCTTCAATAAAAATAGTAAATTAGGACAGATACAGATCTAATACAAACCTTTTAAAGAGACCAGAATACTAAAATTCACAAGAACATTATGCTTGAAACCGCTCAGAAGTTGCATTATAAAGTAATTAGTATGGAAGGGTTGAAGGTAATCAGATGAAAGACTCAAAAATTATCGCATGACAATCAGCATATAATTTTTTTCCAATTTCTTCCAAAATAAGTAAATTGGAACCTACACAGCCCAAAATGAATCCAAACTTTTTTTCTAAGACTGACCAGTTAAGAAAGTAAGTTTAAGCTTAGTGTACATCACTACAAATTTCTAACAATGTCCTTGATGACACAAATTATAGGCACGTAAAAGTACATTGTGTTGATTTAACCTAAGATAATCAGAAGAAACATTATCCAGGTTATTTCACAGAAATTAATCTGATTAATGACCCAGGAACAAATTAATTTAAACAAACTAACATTACTAGATTGTTTACTATGATGAAAACACAGCAGAACTAAAAGTTTAAAGCCGACCGAAAAAAATCAGTGACTGCACAGAATCCTAGAAAGCTTCTACCTAGACAACTTAAACTTCATGGAACGTTTCATTCCAGACGATGCATCTGTCATTGAAGATTAATGTCATTCATAATAGTTATATTTTAATCAGAGGAAAGCGCTAAACCTGTTGAGGTCATATAGCGCCTGTGGCATGGGAAGCATTTTATTCGATTCCAGGAAGGTGAAGATAAATCCGATTTCCTTGGATCAAGAGCCCCTCACCATCATCAAGGCAAGATAATGCAGTAAAGTAATATAACTACATATCTGAAGTCTGGAGTGAGAAGCCAGACTTTTGGAAGGGAAATTCGAAAGAATGAAAGAATTCCTGAAAAAGTTGCAGGAGGCAGAGGGACACTTCACACAAGTTGCAGGAGGCAGAGGGACACTTCACACAAGTTGCAGGAGGCAGAGGGACACTTCACACAAGTTGCAGGAGGCAGAGGGACACTTCACACAAGTTGCAGGAGGCAGAGGGACACTTCACACAAGTTGCAGGAGGCAGAGGGACACTTCACACCCAAGAAAATAAGAAATAACAAAGACAAGAAGAGCTCTTGGTTCAATCAGAGTGGTAAATAGTCACAAAGAAGATAAGCATAAGAGCGTGGGAAAAGAATGGAAAGCGAAGAATACATAACAGATAATTTAGCTAACTTAGCAAGAAACAAATATACAAGAGGAGGAGAAAGGCTGATTGACATTTTGAGAAAGAGAACAGCAAAGGCTATGTCCGAACCAAGAAGTGTATCACAGCCACATCAGAAGAATACTGACAGCAAAGGATTAGATAATTCGACGGGAAGAGGAAGGAGGAGAGCTCATGAAAAATTAAAAGGAAGTCTGGGAAATGGTAAACAAATGATTTAAAGACGTCTTCTCAGTGGGAACAAAGGTAATTCCAGGATGTCTAGAAAATCATACACCACAGGTACTGCCACCATACAGTACACAGAATAGGGGAATAAGTAAAAAAGACATTGATAGAGATGCATATATCAAAAGCAATAGGACCTGAAAATGTGCACAGCCTGAAATCTGCCAAAGGATACAAAACAACTCTCCAATCCAAATACAAAAAAACACCGATCAGTTGCCTGAGGTATGGAAGACAAATGTTGTCCTTATATTTTGAACTTAGACAAACAGTAAGAGTTTAACTGCAGACCAGTTCTAATAACGTGCACACCATGCAAGTTAATGGAGAAGATAATCTGAATCTGAATGGAATGGAATGGGGACACTATAATTTCTGTGCCCCACAACAGACAGGGACAAGAATAAGAGGGTGTCTCTGGTGTCTTAGAGTACCTTAGGGGAAGGAAGTAAAGAGTGATTATCCAAGAGGAGATGCCAGAATGGAGAAGTGCAAAAACATATTTTCACAAAGATCATTATTAAGACCGTAACTGTTTCCGGTTTATGTGAATAACATTGCAGGTGGATTTAGTCAGATATATCCTAGTTTGTTGATGTAAAACTAATGAGAATAAAAATAGTTGAGGACAGGAAAAAGACTATAAAATGGATCCGGACAAACTGTAAGATTTTGTCAAATAAATCGTGGCAAGAATTATGCCAACCATATTCAAGATTTTGAAAACTAGAAGATTGAGAATAGACTCGGAGGACAACCCACATGAAAAAGAATGTAAAGAATCTGCAGAAAATGCAGAGGTATGCAGTGAGGCCAGTTCCAGAGTTAAGGTGTATGAGTTATGAGGAGAATATAAGAACAGGGGGAGACATGAAAACAACATATAAAATATTAAAAGGAATTGATAAAATAAACATAGATGGGTTGTTTGAGAGATGGGTAACAGGCATTCGGAAACACAGATGGAAATTAAAGAAAAAGATAAGCCATGGGAATGTCAGGAAGTATTTTTTCACTCTCGGCATGATCAGGAAGTTGAATATCTCTATGAAAATTGGTGAGGGTTGGCTCCATACATATTTTTAAGAGCAGGTACTATCAAGCCCATAAGGCTAGGAGGGAGTGAATCTGGCAAGGAACAAGAAGAAAGACGGGACCAGGAGATAAAACTTGATCCCTGAAGCCATATATGAACACATATTGGTAACCAAACACAAACAAGACACACACACAAGGCACCCACACACACACACACACACACACACACAGCCCGGTAGCCGTGTAGCTGCTACCCCGGAGGCGGTCATTCGGCGGCGAACATTTCAGTGTTCCTACACACCACATACACAGCTAGGTCAATCGACATGTGCCAAAAAATGTACAACAACACACACCACACACACACAACCTACTGATTCACGACAGGTGACAGCAGTAAACAAGAGAGGGGTGATGCAAATTGGACTGGAAGGCGTTTACCAGTCACACAGAGATTATGCGAAGCTGTAGGACAGGCGGATAACAGGAAGGCACATGGATCGGAACCGTCGAAGCACAGCGAGTCATGGTACGTGGCGAGGTGTCAGAGTGGGCGCCGATGACGAATGGGGTTTCCACAGGGGTCAGTCCTAGGACCAGTGCTGTTTCTGGTATTTGTGAACGACATGACGGAAGGAATAGACTCCGAAGTGTCCCTGTTTGCAGATGATGTGAAGTTGATGAGAAGAATTCAATCGGACGAGGACCAGGCAGAACTACAAAGGGATCTGGACAGGCTGCAAGCCTGGTCCAGCAAGTGGCTCCTGGAGTTCAACCCCACCAAGTGCAAAGTCATGAAGATTGGGGAAGGGCAAAGAAGACCGCAGACGGAGTACAGTCTAGGGGGCCAGAGACTGCAAACCTCAATCAAGGAAAAAGATCTTGGGGTGAGTATAACACCAGGCACGTCTCCTGAGGTGCACATCAACCAAATAACTGCTGCAGCATATGGGCGCCTAGCTAACCTAAGAACAGCATTCCGACATCTTAATAAAGAATCGTTCAGGACTCTGTACACTGTGTACGTTAGGCCCATACTGGAGTATGCAGCACCAGTTTGGAACCCACATCTAGCCAAGCACGTAAAGAAGCTAGATAAAGTGCAAAGGTTTGCAACAAGACTAGTCCCGGAGCTAAGGGGTATGTCCTACGAGGAGAGGTTAAGGGAAATCGACCTGACGACACTGGAGGACAGCAGAGATAGGGGGGACATGATAACGACATATAAGATACTGAGAGGAATAGACAAGGTGGACAGAGACAGAATGTTCCAGAGATGGGACACAGCAACAAGGGGACACAGTTGGAAGTTGAAGACTCAAATGAATCACAGGGATGTTAGGAAGTATTTCTTCAGTCATAGAGTGGTCGGGAAGTGGAATAGCTTTGGAAGCGATGTAGTGGAGGCAGGTTCCATACATAGCTTTAAGGAGAGGTATGATAAAGCTCATGGAGCAGGGAGCGTGACCCAGTAGCGGCCAGTGAAGAGGTGGGGCCAGGAGCTATGACTCGACCCCTGCAACCACAACTAGGTGAGTACAACTAGGTGAGTACACACACACACACACACACACACACAGTTCCTCATGAGATTAGTAAAGACGTTGGAACACCAAGCGTGTATATCAGGAAGGGCACTGGAATGGATCAGGGAATACCTCACAGGGAGGCAACAACGGGTCATGGTGCGTGATGAGGTATCACAGTGGGCGCCTGTGACTAGCGGGGTACCGCAGGGGTCAGTCCTAGGACCAGTGCTATTCTTGGTATATGTGAATGACATGACGGACGGGATAGACTCAGAAGTGTGTCTGTTCGCAGATGATGTGAAATTAATGAGGAGAATCAAATCGGATGAGGACCAAGCAGGACTTCAAAGAGACCTGGACAAGCTTGACATCTGGTCTAGCAACTGGCTTCTCGAATTTAATCCCACCAAATGCAAAGTCATGAAGACCGCTGACAGAGTACAGGCTACGTGGACAAAGGCTACAAACCTCGTCAAAGGAGAAAGACCTAGGGGTGAGTATAACACCGAGCACGTCTCCGGAAGCACACATCAACCAGATAACTGCGGCAGCATATGGGCGACTGACAAACCTAAGATTAGCGTTCCGTTACCTTAACAAGGAATCGTTCAAGACACTGTACACCGTGTACGTCAGGCCCATACTAGAGTATGCAGCACCAGTCTGGAACCCACACCTGGTCAAGCATGTCAAGAAATTAGAGAAAGTGCAAAGGTTTGCGACAAGGCTAGTTCCACAACTCAGGGGACTGTCCTATGAAGAAAGGTTGAGGGAAATAGGACTAACAACACTATAGGACAGAAGAGTTAGAGGAGACATGATAACGACATACAAAATACTGCGGAGAATCGACAAGGTAGATAGTGACAGGATGTTCCAGAGGGAGGACACAGAAACAAGAGGGCATAATTGGAAGCTGAAGACTCAGATGAGTCAAAGGGATGTTAGGAAGCATTTCTTCAGCCACAGAGTAGTTAGGAAGTGGAATAGTCAAGCAAACGATATAGTAGAGGCAGGAACCATACATAGTTTTAAGACAAGGTATGATAAAGCTCATGGAGCTGGGAGAGAAGAGACCCAGTAGCGGACAGTGAAGAGGCGGGGCCAGGAGCTGAGTCTCGACCCCTGCAACCACAATTAGGTGAGTACACACACACACACACACACACACACACACACGGCGGGAGTAACCGCATTATATACCGCTCGCGAATCGTTAGTGTTTTTTGGCCCACCAAAATCATTACAGGGATCACCGAAAACTGTCAGTGTACGAACCACAGCCCGGCTGATCAGGCACTGACTTTAGGTATATGTCCAGCTCCCTCTTGAAGACAACCAGAGGTCTACTGGTAATGACCCTTATGACTGGTGGGAGGCTGTTGAACAGTCTTGGGCCCCGGACACTTATTGTGTTTTCTCTTAGTGTACTCTTCACTGGAGGTACGTTGCACCGTCTGCCGTGGCGTGATTTCTTTGTGCATATTAGGGACCAGTCCCTCCAGAATCTTCCAGGTGTAGATTATGATATATCTCTCTCGCCTGCGCTCCAGTGAATATAAGTCTAGTGCTTCCAGGCGTTCCCAGTAGTTAAGGTGTTTGATGGAACTTATACGTGCAGTGAAGGTTCTCTGTACATTCTCTAGATCTGCAATTTCACCTGCCTTGAATGGGGATGGTAATGTACAGCAGTATTCTAGCCTAGAGAGAACAAGTGATTTAAAAAGGATCATCATTGGCTTTGGATCCCTTGTCTTGAATGTTCTCATTATCCATCCTATCAGTTTCCTCGCAGATGTTATAGTGGCATTGTTGTGGTCCTTGAAGGTGAGGTCTTCGGACATTACCACACCCAGGTCTTTCACATTACTTTTCAGCTCTATTATGTGATTAGAATTTGTAGTATACTCAGTTCTAGTTATTATTTCCTCCAGTTTTCCAAAACTGAGTAGTTGGAATTTGTCTTCATTGAACATCATATTGTTCTCTGTTGCCCATTGGAAAACTTGGTTTATATCTTCTTGGAGATTTGCCGTGTCCTCAATGGATGACACTCTCATGCAGATCCTAGTATCATCTGCAAAGGATGATACAGTGCTATTGTTTACATCCCTGTCTATGTCTGATATGAGAATGAGGAACAGGATAGGTGCGAGTACTGTGCCTTGTAGGACAGAGCTCTTCACTATGGCAGCTTCCGATTTAATTCTGTTTACCACTACTCTTTGTGTTCGATTGGTTAGAAAGTTGAAGATCCATCTGCCTATTTTGCCAGTTATCCCTTTAGCACGCATTTTGTGTGCTATTACACCATGATCGCACTTGTCAAAGGCTTTTGCAAAATCTGTGTATACTACATCTGCATTCTGTTTGTTTTCCAGTGCATCTAAGACCATATCATAGTAGTCTAGCAGTTGCGAGAGGCAGGAGCGACCTGCTCTGAAACAATGTTGCCCTGGGTTGTGCAATTTTTGGGAGTCCAGGTGGTTTGCTATCCTGCTTCTTAGAACTCTTTCAAAGATTTTTCGATATGGGACGTTAAAGCTATTGGTCTATAGTTCTTAGCTACTGCTTTGCTGCCACCTTTGTGGAGTGGGGCTATATCTGTTGTTTTCAGTGACTGTGGAATCTCACCTGTGTCTATACTTCTTCTCCATAGCATACTTAGGGACCGTGAGAGGGGTTTCTTGCAGTTCTTAATGAACACAGAGTTCCACGAGTCTGAGCCTGGGGCTGAGTGCATGGGCATGTCGTCGATGGCTTTCTCAAAGTCTAGAGGAGTTAGGGTTATGTCAGAAATTTTGCATACATTGGCAGGGTTTTGAGGCTCATTCATGAACAAAATTTTTGGGTTGTCTATCTTTAGACTGATTAGTGGCTCACTGAACAAAGAGTCATATTGAGATTTCAGTATCTCATTCATTTTTTTGTTGTCATCTGTGTAAGACCCGTCTTGTCTGAGCAGGGGCCCTATACTAGAAGTGGTTTTTGCCTTATTTATGGCATATGAAAAAAAATATTTCGATTTTCTTTCAATTTCACTAATCGCTTTTAGCTCCTCTTGACTCTCCTGGATCCTGTATGAGTCTTTTAACTTTAGCTCAATATTTTCCACTTCCCAGGTTAGTGCTTCCTTCCGTGAATCAGATAGTCCGGCATTCTTGAGGAGCTCAGTGATTCTTCGTCTTCTCCTGTAGAGGGAGCATCTCTCTCTCTCTCTCCAGTTTACTTCTTCTCTTCTTTGCCAATATCAGCAAATTCATCAAGAATAAGTGTGACCCAAGCCGAAAGATAAGATACATGGGTGAGTGAATAATAAAACAATCATAGAGTGAGGGGAAAGAAAAGAAAAGTGAAAATGGAAAATATCCAGTATTCTTGGGACTGGTGTTTATCCTGAAACGAGTGTCTTCAATACGAGTTTTGACTGTTCATCTGATAGCATAGTCAAATCTAGAGCGGAATTTGAAGCACGGTTAATGTGAATATAACACATACAGAGAAGAAGAAAGGAAGGGGAAGCAAGGGGCCAGGAGTGCTGCCACAACAAAATCACTGTGCAGCAGCAACTGAGCCGGGATCCCAGACGACACCTCTGACAGACGTAATATACAAATCACTTTTTTGTGGTTGCACATGAGACTGGCATCTGGTCCTGCATCAGTGGTGGCTGGGGGTCATAAACCCTACTCTGGAAATCTGAATATCATACACAGAGTACTTAACATTTAGTAAGAAAGAGAAGCTGGGAAGGGAACTAGTGGTGGTACCACATGCTAAGTCCACACACACATTAGTGAGCGCATGCTCAGGCACGAAGGTCAGACAAACATATACACTAACATAGCTGCTAAATAAGTGTAGGTTGAAGCTTGTTGGACTGACAGTAATTTAATGCACACAGTGCAAACATACGGACTCCCCCACACACACACACATGCACACACAGCCCATTAAATGTTAGCGCCTAGATAAACACAAACCACCCTTACACTCAGAAACCCCTAATATACATACACTTAAATATATATATACAAACACACACACACACACTTAAACATACACACTCCACCTCTATCCCTCTTTCTCTCCACCTCTCTCTCTTTCTCTCAAGCACCCACTCTCTATACCTAACCCAGATCTTTCACCAGCACCCCTCAATTAAACTCAAACCCACCCTCCCTTTCTACTCTCCCCATCTTCCTCCCCACTCTCTCCCTCTCACTGTCTCTCTCCCTCTCTCTCTCTTCCTCTATCTCTCTTTCTCTCCACCTCTCTTTCTATCCACCTCTCTTTCTCCCACCTCTCTTTCTCCCCATCTCTCTTTCTCCCCACCTCTCTCTTCCTCTACCCCTCTTTCTCTCCACCTCTCTCTCTACCACTCTCTTCCTACCTGTCTCACTCACATACATACATATACACTCACGCACACACTCACAAGTGCACACACACACACACACACACACACACACTACAAAACCTAAGTGAGGGGGGAGAAGATAGAGGAGGTGACAGGTCCCATGCAGAGGTACGACCATGCCACCAAGAGTTACAGGAAAAATAAGGGAGACAATGGCTATGTACAAACGGGGCCCAGAGACACAGAGGGAAAGGCATCAGGAGAGCGAATGGAGGACACAAAATAAGAGATGGCAGAAAGAAAAACAAGAGATTGAAAACATCAAAGAAATAGGCGAGGAGGACTTGACTGAGACATTAAATTTTCAGAGAATAGGAGGGTACTTGAAGGAGAGAAATCGGCTGGTCAAACTGATTTTCAAGACAGGAATGGTGAGGAACAGGGACCTACAAGAGAAATCACAGCTGAAGGAGTCATCAACATACAAGAGAGTGTTCCTAGACTGCAACAGAACAAGAACAGAACGACAGCAGCTGTGGGACAAGACACAGAAATGAAAGGGGCTAGGAAGAGAGACAAGGACAGAGTCAGCAGAGGACAACCAGAGCCGAGTAGAGCAACAAGCGCAAGTACATACAGAACCACCCTCAGAACCCCACAGCCAAACACGCTATCTCAACACAAACCACAATCCACACTTACAGCCCCCACCCCACACTATGCTGTAGAACCTCACAGCACACTGCCAGGTCCCCCACCCCCACAGACCCCAGAACACAGTGTTGGAGAAGAAACTGAAGATATGGTACACCAGTGCTCATGGAATAACGAATAAATGGGAGGAGTGGCACGAGAGAATCAAAGAGGCATCACCAGACATCATAGCTCTCACGGAAACCAAGCTCATAGGAGCTATAACAGGTGCCATCTTTCCAACGGGATATCAGATCTTGAGGAAAGACTGATGGAACAGAGAGGGTGGAGGAGTAGCACTGCTCATCAAAAACCAATGGGATTTTGACAAGCTGATGAGAGGAGACATAAGAGAAGCAAGGGACTACATAATAGGAACATTTCAGTCTGGAGGTCCCAAGGTAGTAATTGCAGTGATGTATAACCCACCACAGAACAGTAGGAGACAAGGCAAGAATATGATGAGAGTAACAGAGTGATGGTTGACACACTGGCTGAAGGGCCGGAAGGGCTCAGGCAAGCAGGGCAAAGCTGCTGATTGTGGGTGACTTCAATCACAAAGAAATTGGAAGAACCTGGAGCCACATGGGGGCCAAGAAACGTGGAGGGCTAAGATGATGGAGGTGGTACTGGAAAACTCTTGTACTAACATGTAAGGGACACTACCAGAGGGAGAGGAGAGGACAAACCAGTGAGACTGGACCTAGTATTCTCATTCCTGCAGGAGGTTCAGTGGGTGAAAGAATTGGAAGAAAATCAGTAAACGAAATGATGGACTCCGTGACAACAAAATGCAAGGAGGGCAGAGGAAAGGTTTGTTCCCAAGGGCAACAGAAAAAATTGGGAAGACCAGAACGAGGCCTTGGTTCACCCAAAGGTGTAGGGAGGCAAAAATTAAGTGCGTTAATGGAAAAAGTACAAAACACAAAGGACCCAGAAAAATAATGAGATTAGTCGGAGTGCTAGAAATGAGTATGCACAGATAAGGAGGGAGGCCCAACGACAGTAAGAAAACGACATAGCATCGAAAGTCAATTCTGACCCGAAGCTGTTGTATAGCCACATCAGGAGGAAGACAACAGTCAAGGACCAGGTAATCAGGCTGAGGAAAGAAGATGGGAAGTTCACTAGAAACTACCAAGAGGTATATGAGGAGCTCAACATGAGATTTAAGGAAGTATTTATAGTGAAGGCAGAAAAGACTCCGGGAAGTCAGAATTGGGAGTACACCAACAAGGGATATGCCAACAAGTGCTGGATGAAATGCACACAACCGAGGAGGTGAAGAAGCAGCTAAGTGAACTTAATACCTTAAAGGCAGTGGGACCGAACAATATCTCTCCATGGGTCCATAGAGGGTGAACAAAGATGCTGTGTGTGCCACTAACAACAGTTTTCAACACATCCATTGAAACAGGGCAATTACCTGAAGAATGGAAGACGGCAAATGTAGTCCCCATTATTAAGAAAGACAGACACGAGGCACTAAACTACAGACCTGTGTCACTGACGTGTATAGTATGCAAAATCATGGAGAAGATTATCAGGAGGAGAGTGGTGGAGCACCTGGAATGGAACAAGCTTATAAACGACAACCAGCACGGATTCAAAGAAGGAAAATCCTGTGTCACAAACCTATTGGAGTTTTATGACAAGGTAATGGAGTAAGACACGAGAGAGAGAGGTATGCAGATTGCATTTTCTTAGACTGCAAGAAGGCTTTCGACACAGTTAATCACAAGAGATTAGTGCAAAAGCTAGAGGATAAGATATACACAACAAGAAGGGCACTACAATGGATCAGAGAATACCTGACAGGGAGGCAACAACGAGTCATGGTACGTGACGAGTGGGGTTCCACAGGGGTCAGTCCTAGACCAGTGTTTTTGGTATATGTGAATGACATGACGGAAGGGATAGACTCAGAAGTGTCCCTGTTTGCAGATGATGTGAAGTTAATGGGTAGAATTATATCAGATGAGGATCAGGCAGGACTACAAAGAGACTTGGACAGGCTGGAAGGCTGGTCCAGCAACTGGCTCCTTGAATTTAACCCTGCCAAATGCAAAGTAGTGAAGATCGGGGAAGGGCAAAGAAGACCGCAGACAAAGTATAGGCTAGGTGGCCAGAGACTGCAAACCTCACTCTAGGAAAAGGATCATGGGGTGAGTATAATACAGAGCACATCTGAGGCGCACATCAACCAGATAACTGCTGCAGCATACTGGGTGCCTAGCAAACCTGAGAATAGCGTTCCGATACCTCAGTAAATAATCATTCAAGACTCTGTACACCGTGTACGTCAGACCCATATTGGAGTATGCAGCACCAGTTTGGAACTCACACTGGGTCAAGCACGTCAAGAAATTAGAGAAAGTGTAAAGGTTTGCAACAAGACTAGTTCCAGAGCTAAGGAGAATGTCCTACGAAGAAAGGTTAAGGAAAACCGGCTTGACGACACTGGAGAACAGGAGGGTTAGCGGAGACATGATAACAACATACAAAATACTGCGAGGAATTGACAAGGTGAACAGAGACAGGATGTTCCAGAGAGGGGACACAGAAACAAGGGGTCACAATTGGAAGTTGAAGACTCATATGAATCAAAGGGATGTTAAGAAGTATTTCTTTAGTCATAGAGTTGTCAGGAAGTGGAATAGTCTGGCAAGTGACGTAGTTTAGGCAGGAACCATACATAGTTTTAAGACGAGGTTTGATAAAGCTCATGGAGCAGAGAGAGAGGACCTAGTAGTGATTAGTGAAGAGGCAGAGCCAGGGCCTATGACTCGATCCCTGCAACCACAAATAGATGAGTACAAATAGGTGAGTACACACTCACACACACAATTCACCAATACTAGTGGATGTACCTCGACCGTGACAGAACACGAAATGGAAGACACTGAGAAGTAAGGTACCGAGACTTAAGGGAAAAGGAGAGACAAGGCTAGGGACCACAGGCAGGGGAGTCCAAACTCCAGAGCACAATCAAATACAAACTTTCACAGAACCCCCTCTCAATCCCTACCACCTCCACCACAACCAATCACAATAACCCAAACCGAACCTCAATCTGCACCCACAGCCCTTCCCCTTCCCCAGCACACACCACATTCAAAGCAGCCTCTCATATAATCCTGCCCTGTCTCACACTCCCCCAGCCAACACCAACCCCGCTCCCCACCTCCCAGAATACAGTATTGGAAAAGAAGCTCAAGCTATGGTACGCAGATTAAATAACAAATAAGCAACGAATCAAAGGCGTCTTCAGACATAGCGCTCATGGAAATAAAGCTCACAAGGATGATAACAAATGTGATCTTCCCAACTGGGTGTCAGATCCTGGGGAAAAAGAGAGGAAGGAGGAGTTTCTTTGCTCATCAAAAGCGAATGGAGTTTTGAGGAGATGGGGGGTATGAACATAAGGGAAGCAGACGACTGTATAATAGAGAAAATGCAAAGGCTTACAACAAGACTGGTCCCAGAGCTAAGGGAAAAGTCCTACGAGGAGAGTTTAAGGGAAATCGACCTAACGACGTTGATGGACAGGAGACATTTGGGAGGGGCTTGGTAAGACATATAAAATACTGAGAGGAATTGACAAGGTGGATAGAGACAGGATGTTCCAGAGATGGGACACAGCAACAAGGAAGTTAAAGACTCAGATGAATCACAGGGATGTTAGGAAGTATTTCTTCAGTCACAGAGTTGTCAGGAATTCGAACAGTCTAGGAAGTGATGTAGTGGAGGCAGAATCCATACATAGCTTTAAGAAGAGGTATGATAAAGCTCATGGAGCAGGAAGAGTGACCTAGTAGCGGCCAGTGAAGAGGCGGGTCCAGGAGCTGTGAATCGACCCCTGCAACCACAACTAGGTGAGTACACACACACACAGAAACAAGGGGTCACAATTGGAAGTTGAAGACTCAGATGAGTCAAAGGGATGTTACGAAGTATTTCTTCAGTCACAGAGTTGTCAGGAAGTGGAATAGTCTGTAAAGTGATGGTGGAGGCAGGAACCATACATAGCTTTAAGAAGAGTATGATAAAGCAGGAGAGGAGAAGAGAGAGGACCTAGTAACGATCAGTGAAGAGGCGGCCAGGAGCAGTCTCGACCCTGCACCACAAATAGAACACACACACACACACACATACACATACATACACATACACATACACACTACAGTGGGGCATACTAACAAAAAAATCCATTTAATGTCACATCCAGTTTTAAGAGTCAATATTAAACATAATACCCTAGAGAGTTTAGCCCAGCTGGCAACCTCTATGGTCGACATTTCCATCTGGCGGCCTGATGTAGCCAATTGTACCAGCCGGAGAGCACTAGCTGGCCTCAATTCATATTAAAACATTAAGTTTGAAATGTCTGGCTAAAATTGCTTAACTTTGACCATTGGGCAGAGTGAACAAGTTACAGGGGGAGGGGAGGATAGGAAGAGGAGGGGGAGGTTAGGAAGGGAAGTGGGAGGATTAGAATGGGAGGGGGAGGATAGGAAGGGGAAGGGGAGGATAGGAAAAGGAGGGGAAGGATAGGAAGGGGAAGGGAGAAGGTGGGGAAGAGGAGAGGGAAGGATGGGGAAAGGGAAGAGGGAAGGATGGGAAGAGAGAGAGAACGATGGGCAAGAGGAGAGGGAAGGATGGGGAAGGGAAAGAGGGAATGATTGGGAAGGGGAAAGGGAAGGATGGGGAAGAGGAGAAGGAAGCATGGGTAAAGGGAAGAGGGAAAGATGGGGAAGGGGAAGAGAGAAGGATGGGGAAAGGGAAGAGGAGAGGGACGAGCAGAGAAACAGGATAAAATGTTGACTAGTGCACATTTCCTGGGACAATATATTTTTTTTCATTCCCTGGGACAATGTTTTCGTTCCCTGGGACAATGTTTTCATCCCCTGGGACAATGTTTTCGTTCCCTGGGACAATGTTTTCATTCCCTGGGACAATGTTTTCATTCCCTGGGACAATGTTTTTATTTCGCTCCCTGGGACAATCTTTCGTTCCCTGAGACAATATTTTCGTTCCCTGGGACAACATTTTCGTTAGCTGGGACAACGTTTTCGTTCCCTGGGAAAAGTTTTCGTCCTTTTGGGTCAAGTTTTCTTATGAGACCATGTTTTTGCCTCATGAAAAAAAAGGAAAGATCAGGAAGTAAGCATCACACCAAGCATATCACCAGAAATATTTATAAATCAATTTCAGCAAGATATGCAACATAAGGTAGTCTATGAGGAGCTTTCAGGAGCCTGAACAAGTTTAGAGTTATTCTAAAGAAAATACATTAGGATTTTCCTGGAGTATCCAGTACCAGCATGGAACCCACACCTGACAGGATCTGAGCGGGATGACCAATAATGCGACACTAAGAAACTCAAACACTAGGAAAATAAGAGGTCCAAAGGAGATATAATATCGATGATAATAATAATAATAATAATACGATAATAATATATTTATTTACTACAAGTACATGTACAAGGTATACAGTCCTAGCTGACATCAATAACATACTACTATATAGAAAGCCCCTTGTTATGCACAGCATTTCGGGCAACTTAGGTCAGTTTTGTCCCAGGATGCGACCCACATCAGTCGACTAACACCCAGGTACCCATTTTAAACTGATGGGTGAACCCTACAGGGACGGCAGGTGTCTTATGGAAACACGTCCCTAATGTTTTCCAGCCGTACCGGAGAGATTCGAACCCCGGACCTCAGTGTGTGAGCAGAGTGCACTAGCGATGATGAGATAGGGTGAATAAGACAAGGTATATGAGCTTCAATGTTAGGTGAGAGAGAATGAGGGAATGAATAAGAGAGTGAGGGAATGATAGAGTTAGTTAGTGACTTAGTCAGGGTAGTCCATTATGAACAAGAGCAATACTCTGGTTGGTGTGGAAAAGAGTAGTTAGTCAGTTAATATATTTGATCCAGCCCAGAGAGACTCCGCTCGCTATACTGAACATATACAACAAAGGTGTCCCGTAATTCAATTGCTAGTGCATTCATCTCACACACTGAGGTTCGTCTACCTGGAGTCTACCTGGAGGGTATTCCGGGGATCAACGACCCCGCGGCCCGGTCCACGACCAGGCCTCCCGTGGATCAGGGCCTGATCAACCAGGCTGTTACTGATGACCGCACGTAGTCCTACGTACGAACCACAGCACGGCTGATCCGGCACCAAACTTTAAATATCTGTCCAGCTCCCTCTTGAAGACAGCCAGGGATCTATTGGTAATTTCCCTTATGCCTGGTGGGAGGCTGTTGAACAGTCTTGGGCCCCGGACACTTATGGTGTTTTCTCTTAGTGTACCAATGGCGCCCCTATTTTCCATTGGGGGTATTTTGCACCGCCTGCCCAGTCTTTTACTTTCGTAGTGAGTGATTTCTATGTGCAGATTCGGGACCATCCCTTCGAGGATTTTCCAAGTCTAGATTATGATATATCTCTCTCGCCTGCGTTCCAGCGAGTACAAGTCAAGTGCTTACAAGCGTTCCCAGTAGTTGAGGTGTTTGATAGAACTTATATGTGCAATAAAGGTTCTCTGTACACTCTATACCTGCAATTTCACCTGCTTTGGATGGAGATGTTAATGTACAGCAATAATCCAGCCTAGAGAGAACAAGTGATTTGAAAAGGATCATCATTGGCTTGGCATCTCTTGTTTTGAACGTTCTCATTATCCATCCTATCATTTTCTTTGCAGTTGTGATCGTTACACTGTTGTGATCCTTGAAAGTGAGATCCTGAGACATTACCACTCCCAGGTCCCTCACATTATTTTTTCGCTCGATTGTATGATAGAGTTTGTAGTATACTCAGTTCTAGTTATTATCTCCTCCAGTTTTCCATAACGGAGTAGTTGGAATTTGTCCTCATTCACCATCATATTGTTTCCGTTGCCAATTGGAAAACTTGGTTTATATCTTCTTGGAGGTTAACTGTGTCCTCAATAGATGACAGTATCATGCAGATCCTAGTATCGTCTGCAAATGATGACACGGTGCTGTGGATTACATCTCTGTCTATGTCTGACATAAGGATGAAGAACAGGATGGGGCGAGTACTGTGCCTTGTGGAACAGAGCTTTTAACTATGGCAGCTTCCAATTTAACTCGGTTTACCACTACTCTTTGTGTTTGATTGGTTAGAAAGTTGAAGATCCATCTTCCCACTTTGCCAGCTGTTAATTTAGCACGTATGTTGTGCGCTATTACGCCATGGTCACACTTGTCGAAGGTTTTTGCAAAGTCTGTGTATATTACATCTGCATTCTGTTTTTCTTCCAGTGCATCCAAGACCATATCACAGTGATCCAGTAGTTGCGACAGGAAGGAGCGACCTGCTCTGAACCCATGTTGCTCTGGATTGTGCAGTTTTTGGGAATCCAAGTGGTTTGCAATAGTGCTTCTTAGCACTCGCTCAAATTTTTTTTATGATGTGGGACGTTAAAGCTATTGGTCTATAGTTCTTAGCTAATGTTTTGCTGACACCTTTATGTAGTGGGACTATATCCGTTGTTTTATGTGACTGTGGAATTTCACCCATGTCTAAGCTCCTTCTCCATAGCATACTTAGGGCACGTGAAAGGGGTTTCTTGCAGTTCTTAATGAACCCAGAGTTCCACGAGTCTGTTCCTGGGGCTGAGTGCATGGGCATGTTGTCAATGGCTTTCTCAGTCTATTGGAGTTAGGGTAATGTCGGAAATCTGGCATACACTGATGAATTTTTGAGGCTCATTCATGAAGAAATCATTTGGACTGACGATCTCCAGATTGATTAGTGGCTCGCTAAACACAGAGTCACATTGAGTTTTCAGTATCTCACTAATTTCTGTGTTGTCATCTGTGTAAGTCCCGTCTTGTCTGAGCAAGAGCCCAGTACTAGATGTGGTATTTGCCTTGTTTTTAGCATATGAAAATAAATATTTCGAATTTCCTTCAATTTCACTAATCGCTTTATGCTCCTCCTGTCTCTCCTGGGTCCTGTAAGAGTCCTTTAACTTGAGTTCGATACTTTCCACTTCCCTGGTAAGTGCTTCCTTCAGTGTATCAGATAATCTAGCGTTCTTGAGGGAGCTCAGTCATTCTTCGTCGTCTTCTGTAGAAGGAGCGTCTTCCTCTCTCCAGTTTACTTCTTCTCTTCTTCTTTCTTAGAGGTTCGATCCCCAGTACGGGTGGAAACATTAGGACGTGTTTCCTTAAAACACCTACTTTCCATGTTCACTAGCAGTAAAATAGGTGCTTGGGTTGTAGCCGACTGGTGTGGGTCGCAACATGGGGGGACCTAATTTGCTCGAAATGCTTTGCATTTCAAGCGGCTTTCTATATAGTAGTATGTCATTGATGTCAGCTAGGACTGTATACCTTGTACATGTACTTGTAGTAAATAAAGATATTATTATTATTATTATTATTATTATTATTATTATTATGATTATTATTATTATTATTATTGTTATTATTATTGTTATTATTATTGTTATTATTATTGTTATTATTATTGTTATTATTATTATTATTATTATTATTATTATTATTATTATTATTATTATTATTATTATTATTAAAGCACAATACCATGACTGGAGCATTACACAGATATCACGCACGTATGTGTAAGTTATTTGTGTATACTGAACATTTTCTTTTATTTGCTCTTAGATTCAGTGAAGTAGTGTATTAATGTCAGGGTGTGGCTGTGTCTGAGGACAAACCTGAGGATATGGCTGTGGGGTGAAAAACAATATTTTGGCCAAATTTCAGGCCCTTTTCTCTCCCTGTGTCTCCCTTCTGCTACAAAATACCCATGTCTCACCTCCCTTCCCCACCTACCTTCAGTCATCCTTTACCCCCCCCCAATATGACTCCCACATCCAAACCCTAATCATCTGTCCCAGCCACATAAATCCTTCACTCCTGAACCCACACCAGTTCCCCACTCTTGGTGCCCCCTCGTCAGATAACCCCACTCGACCCACTTACCCTACACTCCTCGATCCTTCTTACCCTACACTCTTTGATCCTCCTTACCCTACACTCCTGATCCTCCTTTACACTCTTGATCTTCCTTACCTTACACCCCTTATCCTTCTTACCCTACACTCCTGATCCTCCTTACCCTACACTCCTTGATCCTCCTTACCCTACACTCCTTGATCCTCCTTACCCTACACTCCTTGATCGCTCTTACCTGAACTCCTATGTCCCTACACCTAACTCCTATATGCCTTCTTACCTACACTCTGACCTCCTCTTCTCTAACACCTGATATCTCTCACCTCCTCTCAACCACCTACCCATCAACTGTCTCCCCTATACCCTACACCTCAATCCTCTACCCTGACACCATCAATCCTCCTACCCTGAACCCATCAATCCCTTACCCTAACACCCCTGAACCACTACCCTAATCCTCATCCTACACCTAACCACATCATCTCCTAACACCTGAACCCATCGATCCTACACCTACACTCATTGATCCCTAACCCTACACCCTTGATCCTCCTAACCCTAACTCCTCTGATCCTCCTTACCCTACACCCTGAACCCCATGTCCCTAAAACTCCCATCAATCCTCCTTACCCTACCCTCACTGATCCTCTTACCCTGAACCCATCAATGCTCCCTTCCCTTACACCTGAACCCATCAATGCTCCGCTAACACCTGAACCCATCAATGCCCACCTGCCTAACACCTGAACCCATCAATGCTCCCTAACACCTGAACCCATCAATGCTCCGCTAACACCTGAACCCATCAATGCTCCGCTAACACCTGAACCCATCAATGCTCCTAACAC
Organism: Cherax destructor; assembly: GCA_009830355.1. Lineage (NCBI taxonomy): Eukaryota > Metazoa > Arthropoda > Malacostraca > Decapoda > Parastacidae > Cherax > Cherax destructor. The sequence continues at coordinate 41,488 of WNWK01013944.1, forward strand.
CTGAACCCATCAATGCTCCGCTAACACCTGAACCCATCAATGCTCCGCTAACACCTGAACCCATCAATGCTCCGCTAACACCTGAACCCATCAATGCTCCCTAACACCTGAACCCATCAATGCTCCGCTAACACCTGAACCCATCAATGCTCGCTAACACCTGAACCCATCACTGCTCCGCTAACACCTGAACCCATCAATGCTCCGCTAACACCTGAACCCATCAATGCTCCGCTAACACCTGAACCCATCAATGCTCCGCTAACACCTGAACCCATCAATGCTCCGCTAACACCTGAACCCATCAATGCTCCCTAACACCTGAACCCATCAATGCTCCGCTAACACCTGAACCCATCAATGCTCCGCTAACACCTGAACCCATCAATGCTCCGCTAACACCTGAACCCATCAATGCTCCGCTAACACCTGAACCCATCAATGCTCCGCTAACACCTGAACCCATCAATGCTCCGCTAACACCTGAACCCATCAATGCTCCTCTAACACCTGAACCCATCAATGCTCCGCTAACACCTGAACCCATCAATGCTCCGCTAACACCTGAACCCATCAAAGCTCCTAACACCTGAACCCATCAATGCTCCGCTAACACCTGAACCCATCAATGCTCCGCTAACACCTGAACCCATCAATGCTCCGCAACACCTGAACCCATCAAGCTCCGCTAACACCTGAACCCATCAATGCTCCGCTAACACCTGAACCCATCAATGCTCCCTAACACCTGAACCCATCATCTCCGCTAACACCTGAACCCATCAATGCTCCGCTAACACCTGAACCCATCAATGCTCCGCAACACCTGAACCCATCAATGCTCCGCTAACACCTGAACCCATCAATGCTCCGCTAACACCTGAACCATCACTGCTCCGCTAACACCTGAACCCATCAAAGCTCCGCTAACACCTGAACCCATCAAAGCTCCGCTAACACCTGAACCCATCAATGCTCCGCTAACACCTGAACCCATCAATGCTCCGCTAACACCTGAACCCATCAAAGCTCCGCTAACACCTGAACCCATCATGCTCCCTAACACCTGAACCATCAATCTCCCTAACACCTGAACCTATCAAAATGCCTCAAGCTAACACCTGAACCCATCAAAGTAACACCTGACCATCACTGGACAACCCCCCAAACATCATGCCCCAACACGACCATCAAGCTCCGCTAACACCTGAACCATCATGCTCCGCTAACACCTGAACCCATCAAGTCCGCTAACACCTGAACCACAAGCCGTAACACCTGAAACCCATCAATGCTCCGCTAACACCTGAACCCATCACTGCTCCGCTAACACCTGAACCCATCAATGCTCCGCTAACACCTGAACCCATCAATGCTACATCTGCTCCCTAACACCTGAACCCATCACTGCTCCGCTAACACCTGAACCATCAATGCTCCGCTAACACCTGAACCTACATCAATGCCCACACTGAACCCATCAAAACCGACCCCTCAAGCCCGCTAACACCTGAACCCATCAAAGCCGTAACACCGAACCATCATGCTCCGCAACACCTGAACCCATCAAAGCTCCGCTAACACCTGAACCCATCAATGCTCCGCTAACACCTGAACCCATCAATGCTCCGCTAACACCTGAACCTCAGCATTAAATAAGATTGGTGGTAATATATAGAAAGTATTTAACACAATGCGAAGAAATGTTATCAAAGAAATATCATGAAATAATAATTTTGATGATTTAGAAATAAAGTCGAAATGTTGGAGATGAAAGTGAAGGAGCAGGTACAAGGAGCAGGTACAAGGAGCAGGTACAAGGAGCAGGTACAAGGAGCAGGTACAAGGAGCAGGTACAAGGAGCAGGTACAAGGAGCAGGTACAAGGAGCAGGTACAAGGAGCAGGTACAATGGGTCAGGTATAAATGGGTCAGGTAATAGGTTCAGGTAATGGGTCAGGTAAAGGAAATTTGGTGAGGATTGAATAAAGGGTCGGGTGTCTCAATCGGTTGAAGGGAATGGGTTGGGGAGGGTTTAATGGGGGAGCGAATGAGGGCTGAGGTGAGGGTCGGATAAAGGGAGATGGACGAGAGGTCGTGTGTGGGAGATGGGTGAGGGGTTGTGTGTGGGAGATGGGTGAGGGGTTGTGTGTGGGAGATGGGTGAGGGGTTGTGTGTGGGCAATGGGTGAGGGGCTATGTGTGGGCAATGGGTGAGGGGCTATGTGTGGGCGATGGGTGAGGGGCTATGTGTGTAAACAGCCTGACTGTCTGCATAGACAGCCCATGCTGTCTGCCAGCTGAGTTCATATTTCGCGCCATGCTAGTTTCCATAGTATTCCGCCAGAGGGCAAGTCTGTAGGCATACCCATGTGAGTCTGCCTCACCCCTGCCTCTCCCTCACTTGGCGCCCAAACTTCAGTCAGTCAACAGGCCTAACTCGTCTCCCTTTCGCAAGGCATGGCCCTCCTGGGCCATGGCCACAGACACGCAGCCTGTTACCCGCACCTTTATTACAAATAAAGTAAGAAGCCTCCGAAGCCTTATCATTTCAACCACGCCTCCAAAACGCCAAATACACATCGTTATATGTGTGGAAGATGGGTGAGGGGTCGAGTGTGTGAGATGGGTGAGGGGTTGTGTGTGGGAGATGGTTGAGGGGTCAAGCAAGAGATGGGTGAGGGTCATAGTGGAAGATAGATGAGGGGTCGAGTGTGTCTGATGGGTGAGGGGCTGTGTGTGGGAGATGGTTGAGGGGTCGAGTGTGTGAGATGGGTGAGGGGTCGAGTGTGTGAGATAGGTGAGGGGCTGTGTGTGGGAGATGGAAGAGGGGTCGTGTGTGGTAGATAGGTGAGGGGGTGATTCAGAATGAGGGTGAGTCAGTGAGAAGGTGAGATGAGGTTAGGTTAGGTGACAAGGAATGTAAGGGGTCGGGCGCAGGAGGTCAGGCGCGGGAGGTCAGGCGCAGGAGGTCAGGCGCAGGAGGTCAAGGCGCGGGAGGTCTGGTGCGGTGAGTGGGAGGTCGGTTTTTCTGGCCACCCCAGACATCATTACACTACTAAACAACTCACTATTCCTTCCATAGGTACCACCAAAATTGCTCATCACTTCCCATAGTTACATCGTATGACCCCAGTTATTTACAACTTCCCCTTCAAGATAACAGTGTAAATAACACATAACAACCTCTCTTGATGTAAAATAAAAAAATATATATTTCACTTTGTATATGTTCTAATGAATGCATCTCTCTCTCTCTCTCTCTCTCTCTCTCTCTCTCTCTCTCTCCCCGAAGAGTATATACAAAATTGCAGTGTATATACGCAGATGTATATATATGTCTCAGGGGATATATGCTGTGATTATATTTTAATTCCTCTTTTAGGTATTAAAGTATTTTGACTGCTAGTTAAGAGATGACATGATGCATGCCCAACATGCCCTGCATACTAGGGGCTTTTGGCATGTACACCTCATGTAATCTAAATAACCAAATGTATTTCTTTGTATCATGTCCAAATAAAAATTATTATTATTATTATTATTATTATTATTAAGCCTTAATAACCCGGTAGAAAGAAAAACAAGGGAGGGGGGAAGAAATGATACCTTTAGTTTACCTGGAGAGAGTTCCAGGGGTCAACGCACCTGCGGCCCGGTCTGTGACCAGGCCTCATGTTGGATCAGAGCCTGATCAACCAGGCTGTTACTGCTGGCCGCACGCAGTCCAACGTACGAACCACAACCTGGCTGGTCAGGTACCGACTTTAGGTGACTGTCCAGTGCCTGCTTGAAGACAGCCAGGGGTTTGTTGGTAATCCCCCTTATGTATGCTGGGAGGCAGTTGAACAGTCTTGGGTCCCTGACACTTATTGTGTTGTCTCTATATAAAGTAAACATTCTCTATAAAAACAAGAGAGAATAACAGTGTGAAGAATAACAAGGGTAGAAAACACCATTGACAGAAGAACATATCAGATGACAGAAGAACATGATATCAGATGACAGAAGAACATGATGTCAGATGACAGAAGAACATGATGTCAGATGACAGAAGAACATATCAGATGACAGAAGAACATGTTATCAGATGACAGAAGAACATGATATCAGATGATAGAAGAACATGATATCAGATGACAGAAGCACATATCAGATGACAGAAGAACATATCAGATGACAGAAGAACATGATGTCAAATGACAGAAGAACATATCAGATGACAGAAGAACATGATATCAGATGACAGAAGAACATGATATCAGATGATAGAAGAACATGATATCAGGTGACAGAAGAACATATCAGATGACAGAAGAACATGATATGAGATGACAGAAAAACATGATATCAGATGACAGAAGAACATGATATCAGATGACAGAAGAACATGATATCAGATGACAAAATAACATGATATCAGATGAAAGAAGAACATGATATCAGATGACAGAAGAACATTATATCAGATGGCAGAAGAACATGAAATGAGATGACAGAAGAACATATCAGATGACAGAAGAACATGATATCAGATGACAGAAAAACATGATATCAGATGACAGAAGAACATATCAGATGACAGAAGAACATGATATCAGATGACAAAACAACATGATATCAAATGAAAGAAGAACATGATATCAGATGACAGAAGAACATGATATCAGATGACAGAAGAACATGATATCAGATGACAGAAGAACATATCAGTTGACAGAAGAACATTATATCAGATGACAGAAGAACATGATATTAGATGACAGAAGAACATATCAGATGACAGAAGAACATGATATCAGATGACAGAAGAACATAAAAGAGAGAAGAACATGATATCAGATGACAGAAGAACATATCAGATGACAGAAGAACATATCAGATGACAGAAGAACATATCAGATGACAGAAGAACATATCAGATGACAGAAGAACATATCAGATGACAGACGAACATGATATCAGATGACAGAAGAACATAGTAGGGAGAGGAACATGATATCAAATGACAAAAGAACATAGAAGAGAGAAGAACATGATATCAAATGACAGAAGAACATGATATCAGATGACAGAGGAACATGATATCAGATGACAGAGGAACATGATATCAGATGACAGAAGAACATGATATCAGATGCCAGAAAAAACATTATATCAGATGACAGAAGAACATGATATCAGATGACAGAAAAACATGATATCATATGTCAGAAAATATGATATCAGATGACAGAAGAACACGATATCAGATGACAGAAAAACATGATATCAGATGACAGAAGAACATGATATCAGATGACAGAAGAACATGATATCAGATGACAGAAGAACATGATATCAGATGACAGAAAAACATGATATCAGATGACAGAAAAACATGATATCAGATGACAGAAAAACATGATATCAGATGACAGAAGAACATGATATCAGATGACAGAAAACATGATATCAAATGACAGAAGAACATGATATCAGATGACAGGAAAACATGATATCAGATGACAGAAGAACATGATATCAGATGACAGAAGAACATGATATCAGATAACAGAGGGAAATAACGATAACATTGGCTAATTTTCTTTAAGGGAGAGAGAGAGAGAGAGAGAGAGAGAGAGAGAGAGAGAGAGAGAGAGAGTAGTGGAGTGGCCAGTGGTAATCAGGAACTCATTAGATCTTGGAATAATTATCCTCCTAATGTTCTCATTAGCGATAAAGAATATCAATAAGATCTTTCATAGCCATATAAAGCAGCGATATTGAATAACAACAGGGTCGTTATTAGCGACTTATAACAACAAGATTGTTAATAGCAATATAAAATAACATTGTCAGATTTACTCGATGGATAACTCTGCTAGTTCTTTGTCTGCTTGTCTTGTTGCAGGATCAACAAAACGTAAACAGGATAACAGGAAAGCAAACCGACCCTCAGACATTGCTTCACCATAAACACCAACACCCTACTTGGGCACCTACATCATAAACACCAACACCCTACTTGGGCACCTACATCATAAACACCAACACCCTACTTGGGCACCTACACAATAAACACCAACACCCTACTTGGGCACCTACATCATAAACACCAACACCCTACTTGGGCACCTACACCATAAAACACCAACACCCTATTTGGGCACCTACATCATAAACACCAACACCCTACTTGGGCACCTACATCATAAACACCAACACCCTACTTGGGCACCTACACCATAAACACCAACACCCTACTTGGGCGCCTACATCATAAACACCAACACCCTACTTGGGCACCTACACCATAAACACCAACACCCTACTTGGGCGTCTACATCATAAACACCAGCACCCTACTTGGGCACCTACATCATAAACACCAACACCCTACTTGGGCACCTACATCATAAACACCAGCACCCTACTTGGGCACCTACATCATAAACACCAACACCCTACTTGGGCACCTACATCATAAACACCAACACCCTACTTGGGCACCTACATCATAAACACCAACACCCTACTTGGGCACCTACATCATAAACACCAACACCCTACTTGGGCACCTACATCATAAACACCAGCACCTACTTGGGCACCTACATCATAAACACCAACACCCTACTTGGGCACCTACATCATAAACACCAACACCCTACTTGGGCACCTACATCATAAACACCAGCACCCTACTTGGGCGCCTACATCATATACACCAACACCCTACTTGGGCACCTACATCATAAACACCAACACCCTACTTGGGCACCTACATCATAAACACCAACACCCTACTTGGGCACCTACATCATAAACACCAACACCCTACTTGGGCACCTACATCATAAACACCAGCACCCTACTTGGGCGCCTACATCATAAACACCAACACCCTACTTGGGCACCTACATCATAAACACCAACACCCTACTTGGCCGCCTACATTTCCTTCCGGTAGCAACTAATTATAATACTTATGAGTACCGCACATATCGCTGCAGATGCTGTTTTATGTACAGTAACTGTCCAGGTATCTGTCCAGCTCCCTCTTGAAGACAACCAGAGGCCTACTGGTAATGCCCTTTATGACTGGTGGGAGGCTGTTGAACAGTCTTGGGCCCCGGACACTTATTGTGTTTTCTCTTAGTGTACCAGTGGCGCCCCTACTCTTCACTGAGGGTACGTTGCACCGTCTGCCAAGTCTATTGCTTTCGTATGGAGTGATTTATGTGTGTATATTAAGGACCAGTCCCTCCAGAATCTTCCAGGTGTAGATTATGATATATCTCTCTCGCCTGCGCTCCAGTGAATATAAGTCTAGTGCTTCCAGGCGTTCCCAATAGTTAGGTGTTTGGTAAATTAGACACATATGCAACACTTGGTATCTTTATTGAGAAAGTTTGCCACACAGTGCTTCATCAGTCCATAAAAAGGGAGAATCGTGAAGAACAGGAGGAGTGTGAGGTTGTCAGTCCCTCAATCTTGAGTCGATGTGTCAGTCCGTCAATCTTGAATAGAATAACAGCATATGAGCAGAGGAAGTACTGTAGACAGGAAAGTGCAGCAGTTGTAGGAGGTGTCACATTTGTTCAATGTGGAAGTAGGTCGTGACCTACTTCCACATTGAACAAATGTGACACCTCCTACAACTGCTGCACCTCTCCTGTCTACAGTATATAGCTTCCTCTGCTCATATGCTGTTATTCTATTCAAGATTGACGGACTGACAACATCGACTCAAGATTGAGGGACTGACAACCTCACACTCCTCCTGTCTTCACGATTCTCTTGTATGGACTGATGAGCCACTGTGTGGCGAAACGTTCTCAATAAAGAAACCAGGTGTTGCATATGTGTCTAATTTACCAACTCGTCGGTTCTCTGAACCATTCATTCACAGTTAAGGTGTTTGATGGAACTTATACGTGCAGTAAAGGTTCTCTGTACATTCTCTAGATCTGCAATTTCACCTGCCTTGAATGGGGATGTTAATGTACCGCAGTATTTTAGCCTAGAGAGAACAAGTGATTTAAAAAGGATCATCATTGGCTTAGCATCTCTTGTCTTGAATGTTCTCATTATCCATCCTATCAGTTTCCTCGCAGATGTGATAGTGGCATTGTTGTGGTCCTTGAGGGTGAGGTCTTCGGACATTACCACACCCAGGTCTTTCACATTACTTTTCCGCTCTATTGTGTGATTAGAATTTGTAGTATACTCAGTCCTAGCTAATATTTCCTCCAGTTTTCCATAACGGAATAGTTGGAATTTGTCTTCAATGAACATCATATTATTCTCTGTTGCCCATTCGAAAACTTGGTTTATATCTTCTTGTAGATTTGCTGTGTCCTCAATGGATGACACTCTCATGCAGATCCTAGTATCATCTGCAAAGGATGACACAGTGCTATGGTTTACATCCCTGTCTATGTCTGATATGAGAATGAGGAACAGGATAGGTGCGAGTACTGTGCCTTGTGGGACAGAGCTCTTCACTATGGCAGCATCCGATTTAACTCTTTGTGTTCGATTGGTTAGAAAGTTGAAGATCCATCTGCCTATTTTTCCAGTTATCCCTTTACCACGCATTTTGTGTGCTATTACACCATGATCACACTTGTCTAAGGCTTTTGCAAAATCTGTGTATACTACATCTGAATTCTGTTTGTTTTCCAGTGCATCTAAGACCATATCATAGTGGTCTAGCAGTTGCGAGAGGCAGGAGCGACCTGCTCTGAAACAATGTTGCCCTGGGTTGTGCAATTTTTGGGAGTCCAGGTGGTTTGCTATCCTGCTTCTTAGAACTCTTTCAAAGATTTTTATGATATGGGACGTTAATTAAAGCTATTGGTCTATAGTTCTTAGCTACTGCTTTGCTGCCACCTTTGTGGAGTGGGGCTATATCCGTTGTTTTCAGTGACTGTGGAATCTCACCTGTGTCTATGCTCCTTCTCCATAGCATACTTAGGGCCCGTGAGAGGGGTTTCTTGCAGTTCTTAATGAATACAGAGTTCCACGAGTCTGGGCCTGGGGCTGAGTGCATTGACATGTCGTCGATGGCTTTCTCAAAGTCTAGAGGAGTTAGGGTTATGTCAAAAATTTAGCATACATTGGCACGGTTTTGAGGCTCATTCATGAAAAAATTGTTTGGGTTGTCTATCTTTAGACTGATTAGTGGCTCACTGAACAAATAGACATATTAAGATTTCAGTATCTCACTCATTTCTTTGTTGTCATCTGTGTAAGACCCGTCTTGTCTGAGCAGGGCCCTATACTAGAAGTGGTTTTTGCCTTATTTTTGGCGTATGAAAAGAAATATTTCAAATTTCTTTCAATTTCACTAATCGCTTTTAGCTCCTCTTGACTCTCCTGGATCCTGTATGAGTCCTTTAACTTTAGCTCAATATTTTCCACTTCCCTGGTTAGTGCTTCCTTCCGTGAATCAGATAGTCCGGCATTCTTGAGGAGCTCAGTGATTCTTCGTCTTCTCCTGTAGAGGGAGCGTCTCTCTCTCTCTACCAGGAGGTTGATCTTTTCAAAGCACTGGTTAGGGTCCATGTAATTCAAGATATCTTACCAACATGTTTCATTTAGGGCATAGTTTACCAGATCCCAGTTGATATTCTTGTTGTTGAAGTTGAATTTGGTAAATGTACCAATACTTTCCTATATCCTTTCTAAATCTAAACTTATCTAACTTGAATCCATTATTGCGGGTTCTCTCTTGGAGAGATATCCTCAAGACCTTATTTATATCCCCTTTGTTAATACCCATTTTCCACTTGTATACCTCGATCATGTCTCCCCTCATTCTACGTCTTACAAGTGAATGTAATTTAAGGGTCTTCAATCTTTCTTCGTAAGGAAGATTTCTAATGCTATGTATTAATTTAGTCATTCTACGCTGAATGTTTTCTAACGAATTTATGTCCATTCTGTAATATGGAGACCAAAACTGAGCTGCGTAATCTAGGTGAGGCCTTACTAAGGATGTATAAAGCTGTAATATAACCTCTGGACTTCTGTTGCTAACACTTCTTGATATAAATCCCAGTAATCTTTTTGCCTTATTACGTACGCTTAGGCATTACTGTCTTGGTTTAAGGTTGCTGCTTACCATCACCCCCAAGTCCTCTCGCAATCTGTATGGCTAAGTTCTACGTTATTTAACTTATAAGTGTTTGGGTTATGGACACTCCCAAGCTTCAGAACCTTGCATTTATCTACATTGAACTGCATCTGCCACTTTTCTGACCACGAATTAAGTTTGTCTAAATCTTCCTGTAGTTCTATGACATCTATGTTTGAATCAGTTATCCTACCTATCTTCGTGTCGTCGGCGAATTTGCTCATATCACTAGTAATTCCCTCGTTCTTAAGAAAGATTGAAGACCCTTAAATTACATTCACTTGTAAGACGTAGAATGAGGGAAGACATGATCGAGGTATACAAGTGGAAAATGGGTATTAACAAAGGGGATATAAATAAGGTCTTGAGGATATCTCTCCAAGAGAGAACCCGCAATAATGGATTCAAGTTAGATAAGTTTAGATTTAGAAAGGATATAGGAAAGTATTGGTTTGGAAATAGGATAGTTGATGAGTGGAACAGTCTGCCTAGTAGGGTTATTGAAGCTAGGACCTTGGGTAGTTTCAAATTTAGGTTGGATAAATTCATGAGTGAGAGGGGTTGGATTTGAGTGGGACTCGCACATGAGTAAATAGAATTATCAAAGCTTATTTCTTGGGTAGCATTGAAAATTGGGTTGAGCAAATATTCTGTTAGTGGGACGGATTGTGAAGGACTTGCCTAGTATGGGCCAACAGGCCTGCTGCAGTGTTCCTCCTTTCTTATGTTCTTAGATTAAGTTGCCCCTAATGCCATGGCATGTCAGTGGCTCTCCTTGCACTTCAGTTTATGATTGAAACTACAAATATCTATGTATAACTGCAATGAAATAAAATTTGTTTGTTTGTTTATATACCTCGATCATGTCTCCCCTCATTCTTCGTCTTAAAAGTGAATGTAATTTAAGGGTCTTCAATCTTTCTTCATACGGAAGATTTCTAATGCTATGTATTAACTTTGTCATTCGTCGCTGAATGTTTTCTAACGAATTAATATCCATTCTGTAAAATGGAGACCTGAACTGAGCTGCGTAATCTAGGTGAGGCCTTACTAATGATGAATAAAGCTGTAGTATAACCGCTGGACTTCTGTTGCTTACACTTCTTGATATAAATCCCAGTAATCTATTTGCTTTATTTCTTACGCTTAGGCATTGCTGACTTGGTTTGAGGTTGCTGCTACATAACCCCAAATCCTTTTGCATTCTGTACGGCTGAGTTCAACATCATTAAGCTGGTAGGTGCTAGGGTTATGAACATTCCGAGCTTTAGAACTTTGCATTTATCTACAATGAACTGCATCTGCCATTTTCTGACCAGGAATTGAGTTTGTCTAAATCCTCCTGAAGTTCTGTGACATCTACGTCTGAATCGATTATCCTACCTATCTTCGTGTCATCAAACGAATTTGCTCATATCACTAGTAATTCCCTCGTCAAGGTTATTTATATATATTATAAACAACAAGAGGCACCAAAACCGATCCCCTGTGGAATGCCACTTGTTACAGATCCCTACTCCCGATTTAACCCCATTTATGCACACCCTCTGCTTCCTATTAGTGAGCCATGACTCGATCCATGACAACACTTTTCCCCAATACCATGAGCAGCCACTTTCTTTAACAGTCTCTGATGTGGTACTCTATCAAAAGCCACAAATCCAAATAAACAATATAGAC
>WNWK01013945.1:0-53287 GCA_009830355.1 Cherax destructor
CGATTAGAGATACTGAGCTAGGCTAAGCAAGCCCAGAAAAGAGATAGAGGGAGTGCATGCGAGAGAGGTGAAGGAAGAGGGGGAGAGGGTATAGAGGGGAGAGGGTATAGGGGAGGGAGGGTATAGAGGGGGGAGAGGGTATAGAGGGGGAGAGGGTATAGAGGGGAGAGGGTATAGAGGGGAGAGGGTATAGAGGGGAGAGGGTATAGAGGGGGAGAGGGTATAGAGGGGGAGAGGGTATAGAGGGGGATAGGGTATAGAGGGGAGAGGGTAGAGAGGGGGAGAGAGATCAGAAGGGGAGAGGGCTAGAGGGAGAGAGATGGTATAGAAGGATAGGGAGAGAAATAGAGAGAGAGAGGGGAGGGAGGGAGGGTGTGTGTGGGGGAGAAAGGGATGGAGGTAGGAAGGGGGTGTATGGGAGGGTATGTAGGGTCAGAGGGTGACCGCTCGTGTCAGGTTTCAGCGTTTCGACCACTTGTTGTGAGAACTCCCAGCGTTATTGTATACTTCAGAGAGTTAGGAATACTAGCCTAATATTGTGCTAGAAATTGCTAGGTGTAATTCCAAAAAAGAAAAAAGGGTAACACTATTAAACTAGTCTAAGACAAACCCGACTGTTGGTTTATGTGAGTGTGTGTGTGTGCGTGTGCGTGTGTTTGTTTACCCCTGACTCACCGCGCCTGCGCTTCGCCGCCACGTCTTTGAATTATCTTCCTACCTTTCTTAGCTACAAAAACTAAAAAGAATACTACTACCTATATTACTGATAAAAATATTATTGCTAATACAAGAACAGCTCGACTACTTCAAGTGTGTGTGTGTGTGCGTCTTGGCATCTCGTCCACAGTGCCTACCTATTCTAATTCTAATTCTAGAATGCTACTAACCACTGCTACTAAAAGTTACTACTTATACACTGGTAATAATATTGTTGCTAATACATGAACAATTGTATGGTATACTACTTCTGTATCCTGACTACTTCAAGTGTATGTGTGTGTGGTGTGCGTACACATGTGTACATTTGGTTGGTAGCCCTGCCCTAACTATCTTTCTACCTATGAAATTCTTATGTTTTCAGCTCCTCCGAGCAGGGATTTTTCCCACAGCTTCAGCAACTCAGGGCCAGAAACCTGCAAAACCTGCAAACCACAACTAGGATTTTGTACATTACATCCGATGTCTGCTGGGTCTGTCAGATTGTTGATACTCTCCTGGTGTGGCACCCTGCTGGGTATTGTACCTCTTCGTTTCTTTTCTATTGGGCTCACTTAATGCAGTCACCGTACTGCTCACTGCTTGCCTTGCACTGGTCTCCTTACTTGGGTACCTCCAGTAGATATGCTCCCCACTGTGTTATAGTTCACTACGATATATTCTCCACTTCCTGCTGTGTGGCAACCGCTGTTAGGCCTATCGCCGGTTCCTCTCACTGCACTTTCACTATTTACTGTGTGTTTTCCCTCTGGGATCACTCGTATTTCCCTGCTTTTTGGTTTTAAATAGGTATGACACTTTAGCCTATGTCCACGCCTGTTTGTTGCACTCGGATACCCCCTAGGACCACCCAATACCACACAATTTAGCGGAGCTCAAACCGCGCGTGACTGCTTTGACTAAACACCAATGTGTGTGTGTATGTGTGTGCATGTATATATGTATGTATGTATGTGTATATATATAATGTGTATATATATATATATATATATATATATATATATATATATATATATATATATATATATATATATATATATATATATATATATATATATATATATATATATATATTTATATATTATTTAACAAGCCGGCCGTTTCCCACCGATGCAGGGTGACCTAAAAAGAAAAACGAAAGTTTCTTTTTTTTTTAATTTAGTAATGTATACAGGAGAAGAGGTTACTAGCCTTTGCTCCCGGCATTTCAGTCGCCTCTTACAACACGCATGACTTACGGAGGAAAAATTCTGTTCCACTTCCCCATGGAGATAAGAGGAAATACAAGAACTAATAAGAAAATAGAAGAAACCCAGAGGGGTGTGTATATATATGCTTGTATGTGTATTGTGACCTAAGTGTAAGTAGAAGTAGTAAGACGTACCTGAAATCTTGCATGTGTATGAGACAGAAAATACACCAACAATCCTACCATCATGTAAAACAATTACAGGTTTCCGTTTCACGTATATATTTTATGATAAATTAGACACATGTACAACACTTGGGTGTCTTTATTGAGGAAACGTTTCGCCCCACAGTGGTTTCATCAGTCCTATGCAAAGAAGAATGGTGAAGATCAGAAGGAGTTTGAGGTAATCAGTCCCTCAGCCTGGAGTCGATGTAATCAGTCCATCAATCTTGAAAAGAATACAGCATATGTGCGAAGAAGTAGCTTATATTCTGTAGACAGGTGTGGTGAAGCAGTCGTAGATGGCATCACAGTGGACAAATCCACATGTGGAAGTAGGTCATGACTATAGGTTAGGCAAGTGAAGAATTCAATGTATCAATGTCCCAAGATGTTGCTGTGTCTAATTCAACAACTTGTCGGTTCTCTGAATCGTTTGTCTACATTCCTGTCAGACACAGCAACATCTTGGGATCTTGATACAGGGAATTCCCTGGAACGCAGGCGAGAAAGATACATGATAATATACACTTGGAAAATCCTAGAGGGATTAGTACCAAACTTGCACACGAAAATCACTCCCTATGAAAGCAAAAGACTCTGCAGGAGATGCAACATTCCGCCAATGTAAAGCAGGGGTGCCACTAGTACACTGAGAGACAACACAATAAGTGTCAGGGGCCCAAGACCGTTCAACTGCCTCCCAGCATACATAAGGGGATTACCAATAGACCCCTGGCTGTCTTCAAGAAGGCACTGGACAGGCACCTAAAGTCAGTACCTGACCAGCCAGGCTGTGGTTCTTACGTCGGTTTGCGTGTGGCAAGCAGTAACCACCTGGTTGATCAGACCCTGATCCACCACGATGCCTTGTCTAGAACCGGGCCGCGAGGGCATTGACCCCCGAAACCCTCTCCAGGTATACTCCAGGTAAAGTAGGAGTCCTACATTTCGTTGATTCTGGAGGATGTGGGGACTGACCAGAGAAGGAAGGAGGTATTCGACATATAGTTACGATAATCGTGATCCTCATCAGTTACAAACTCTCCCTCTGATGTGGAATGTTATGAATATTATGTGTTGGCTAATTTCATTATTTGTCCAAGGTTTTATTATGTCTTAAAGATGGACTTAGTGTTTTCTTCAAACTATAAAACACTGTAGTAAATATTAAATATTCAATTGTTGTGTTACCAGTTTGAACAAATAGATAATTCTGTACCTCACCCATACCCCGTCCCTCTCTCACACACTGGCATACCCCGTCCCTCTCACACACTGACATACCCCGTCCCTCTCTCACACACTGACATACCCCGTCCCTCTCCCCACACACTGACATACCCCGTCCCTATCCCACACACACACTGACATACTCCGTCCCTCTCATACACACACTGACATACCCCGACCCTCTCACACACACACGACATACCCCGCCTTCACACACAAAAACGACATACCCCGTCCCTCTCACACACACACTGACATACCCCGACCCTATCACACACACACACTGACATACTCCGTCCCTCTCAACACCTGACATACCCCGTCCCTCTCACACACACACTGACATACCCCGACGCTCTCCCACACACCCTGACATACCCCATCCCTCTCACACATACCCCGTCCCTCTCTCACACACAGACATACCCCGTGTCTCTCTCACACACAGACATACCCCGTCCCTCTCAAACTGACATACCCAGTCCCTCTCACACACACACTGACATACCCCGTCCCTCTCAAACTGACATACCCAGACCCTATCACACACGTAGCGGCAAAGTGCAAGGAGGCAGAGGAACGGTTTATACCCAAAGGAAAAAGATTAAATGGGAAGACCAGAAAGAGCCCCTGGTTTACCCAAAGGAGCAGGGAGGCGAAGGCTCAGAGTGTCAGATAATGGAAAAGGTACAGAAGGCATAGAACCCAAGTAAACAAAGAGATTAGTAGAAGAGCTAGAAACGAGTATGCACAGGTACGGAG
This sequence comes from Cherax destructor, assembly GCA_009830355.1. Classification (NCBI taxonomy): domain Eukaryota; kingdom Metazoa; phylum Arthropoda; class Malacostraca; order Decapoda; family Parastacidae; genus Cherax; species Cherax destructor. Next base: position 4,124 of record WNWK01013945.1, read on the forward strand.
GGAGGCCCAGAAACAGTACGAAAATGACATAGCATCGAAAGTCAAGTCTGACCCGAAACTGATGTACAGTCACATCAGAAGGAAGACAACAGTCAAGGACCAGGTGATAAGGCTGAGGAGGGAAGATGGGGAACTCACAAGTAATGATCAAGAGGTATGTGAGGAGGTCAACTCGAGGTTTAAGGAAGTATTCACTGTGGAGGAGGAAGGCAGCTGGGTAGACAGGATGGGGTGCATCACCAACAAGGGATGTATCAAGTGCTGGAGGGCATACACACAACTGAGGGGAAGGTGAAGCGGTTACTCAGTGACCTTGATACCTCAAAGGCGATGGTTCCGGACAATATCTCCTCGTGGGTCCTTTGGGAAGGAGCTGAGGTTCTGAGTGTGCCACTTACCATAATATTCAACACATCCTTTGAAACTGGGCAGTACCTGAGGATATGGAAAAGTCCAACGTAGTCTCCATCTTTAAAAAGGAGACAGAAAAGAGGCACTAAACTATAGACCAGTGTCACTTACGTGTATAGTGTGCAAAGTCTTAGAGAAAATCATCAGGAAAAGAATGGTGGAGCACCTGGAGCAGAACAGGATAATCAACGACAGACAGCACGGATTCAGGGAAGGCAAATCCTGTGTAACAAACCTCCTGGAGTTCTATGATAAAGTAACAGAGGTAAGGCAAGAGAGAGAAAGGGGGTTGACTGCATTTTCCTGGACTGCAGGAAGGCCTTCGAACAGCCATATGAGATTAGTAAAGAAGTTGGAAGACCAAGCATGTATAACAGGAAGGGCACTGGAATGGATCAGGGAATACATCACAGGAGGCAACAACGGGTCATGGTGCGTGATGAGGTATCACAGTGGCGCCGGTGACGAGCGGTGTACCGCAGGGTCAGTCCTAGGACCAGTGCTATTCTTGGTATATGTGAAGACATGAAGGACGGGATAGACTCAGAAGTGTCTCTTTCGTAGATGATGTGAAATTAATGAGGAGAATCACATCGGATGAAGACCAAGCAGGACTTCAAAGAGACTTGGACAAGCTTGACATCTGGTCTAACAACTGGCTTCTCGAATTTAACCCCACCAAATGCAAAGTCACGAGGATCGGAGAAGGGCAAAGAAGACCGCTGACAGAGTACAGGCTAGGTGGTCAAAGGCTACAAACCTCATCAAAGGAGAAAGACCTTGGGGTGTAGTATAACGCCAAGCACGTCTCCGGAAACACATCAACCAGATAACCTGCGGCAGCATTTGGGCGACTGGCAAACCTAAGATTAGCGTTCCGTTACCTTAACAAGGAATCGTTCAAGACACTGTACACCGTGTACGTCAGGCCCATACTGGAGTATGCAGCACCAGTCTGGAACCCACACCTGGTCAAGCATGTCAAGAAATTAGAGAAATTGCAAAGGTTTGCGACAAGGCTAGTTCCACAACTCAGGAATGCCATATGAAGAAAGGATTCAGGAAATAGGACTAACAACACTGGAGGACAGAAGGGTTAGAGGAGACATGATAACGACATACAAAATACTGCAGGGAATCGACAAGGTAGATATTGACAGGATGTTCCAGAGAGGGAACACAGAAACAAGGGGACACAACTGGAAGCTGAAGACTCAGATGAGTCAAAGGGATGTTAGGAAGCACTTCTTCAGCCATAGAGTAGTTAGGAAGTGGAATAGTCTAGCGAACGATATAGTGGAGGCGGGAACCATGCATAGTTTTAAGACAAGGTATGATAAAGCTCATGGAGCAGGGAGAGCAGAGACCCAGTAGCGGACAGCGAAGAGGCGGGGCCAGGAGCTGAGTCTCGACCCCTGCAACCACAATTAGGTGAGTACACACACACTGACATACTCCGACCCTCTCACACACACACTGACATACCCCGTCCCTCTCACACACACACTGACATACCCCGTCCCTCTCACACACACACTGACATACCCCGTCCCTCTCACACTGACATACCCGTCCTTCACTGACATCCCTCCCTCTCGACACTACACCGACCTCTCACACACACACTGACATACCCCGTCCCACACACACACACACACACACTGACATACCCCGTCCCACACACACACACACACACACTGACATACCCAGTATCTCTCTCACACACACACACACACACACACACACTGAGAGATTACACACTGTGTATGAATCCCACTGCGTGTGATGGAAAATTACAGGGGAACACAATGATGTGTAATTCCCACTGTGTAGCTGTCATACAGAATACTGTAGGAGAACATTGAAGATATATCCAATTTTCCTAACTAAAAAAAAAACTTACACAAGCGCACGCAGGTTGACCAGGGGCTGGATCTGAACCCTAGCACTGCAGGCAGGTCGACCCGCTGTTCATGGATATTGTTAAGTGTTGTTTGTGTAATAATGTAACTCTGGAGGCTATTTCTGAACATTTTTAAAAATTCCTAAACACAAAAATATACTCATGAGTTTGTTCCGTTTAATTTACATCAATTATCTGTCTTGCCAACTGTTATGATTCGTAGTTTCTTTCATTACTAAGAATAATGACATTATCAGCTCGGTTACTAATTAACTTTATGTAAATAAATGGTTGTCGTACAAGTTTTATTTATCAATTATAATATAAAAGTTATAGATGAATTAACATGAAAATTAGACATTTATTTTTCACGTTTTCATGATTTTTTTACAATACCTATAAAAAATTTCGTATAAGAATGAAAATACAAGTAATATGTATCTGTAGGTGAGAAAAATACATGAAGGTTCCCTCTTCTGCTTCAACACTTACATTAAAAATAAAATGTTACCTCCTGAAGTGGGTAAACTTCTCCGGAGTTCTGGTGTCAACAAGTTTGTTGATAATTTTAGTTGAGTCAAGACTTATTAGACTCCTAGTAACCTCTAAGTTTACTTTGAAGGTTTGAAAGTGCCTGACTAGTGGATACTCAGATGAGTTGGAAGGGGAAGGGAATTCTTGATTGACTAGGCTCCTCAAGGGAGGTTCCTTGATGCTGGTGACGGGCTCTTGATTTAGGGAATTGGATCTGTGCTCCATTTCCCTGAATTAAGCCTGAATACCTTCCACATCCCTCCTCAGGCGCTGCATAATCCTAAGGGTTTAGCGCTTTCCACTTGATTATAATAATTACGGTGCCCCGTGGCCTGGTGACTAAAGCTCTATCCTCACACGGCGAGTGTCTGGGTTCGATTCCCAGCAAGGGTAGAAACATTGGGAGTGTTTCTTTACACCGGTTGTCCCTGTTCACCCATCAGTAAAATAGGTACCTGGGTGTTAGCAGACTTTGTGGGTTGCATCCTGGGACAAGGACCTAATTTGCATAACAAGGGGCTTTCTATATAGTAGTATGTCATTGATGTCAGCTATGGTCTGTATACCTTGTACATGTACTTGTAGTAAATAAAGATATTATTATTATTATTATTAATTATTAAATGATTGACTAGGATGCTTTCATGATTGGTTTTGGCATTGAAGGATGGGTTAGAATATGTGAAAAAAATTGTTAGTATATTTTATGAGTTTTGAGGTTGGTTATGATGGCTGAATTAGGAATTACATTGTTCCATTCGTAAGTCTGGAAACATACTTGCTGCATGAACCTTGTAGATTTATCGCTTCTTTTTATTATTACAATAATAATAGAAAGATACCAGAGTTGGTTTTATCAGAGAAATTACTTAAAATGATGGTCACAGAGGCTGGGAATGATGGTCACAGAGGCTGTAAATGGTCACAGGCTGTAAATGGTGGTCACAGAGGCTGTAAATGGTGGTCACAGAGGCTGGGTAAATGTGGTCACAGAGGCTGGGAATGATGGTCACAGAGGCTGGAATGGTGGTCACAGAGGCTGGGAATGATGGTCAGAGGCTGAATGGTCGTCAGAGGCTGGGAATGGTGGTCACAGATGCTGTAAATGGTGGTCACAGAGGCTGGGAATGATGGTCACAGAGGCTGTAAATGGTGGTCACAGAGGCTGGGAATGATGGTCACAGAGGCTGGGAATGATGGTCACAGAGGCTGGGAATGATGGTCACAGAGGCTGGGAATGATGGTCACAGAGGCTGGGAATGTGGTCACAGAGGCTGGGAATGGTGGTCACAGAGGCTGGGAATAGTGGTCACAGAGGCTGGGAATGGTGGTCACAGAGGCTGGGAATGGTGGTCACAGAGGCTGGGAATGATGGTCACAGAGGCTGGGAATGGTGGTCACAGAGGCTGGGAATGGTGGTCACAGAGGCTGGGAATGGAGTATTATCCTGGTTTAACTAATTCCTCCACAACTACTGGAGTTCCTCCACAACTACTGGAGTTCCTCCACAACTACTGGAGTTCCTCCACAACTACTGGAGTTCCTCCACAACTACTGGAGTTCCTCCACAACTACTGGAGTTCCTCCACAACTACTGGAGTTCCTCCACAACTACTGGAGTTCCTCCACAACTACTGGAGTTCCTCCACAACTGCTGGAGTTCCTCCACAACTGCTGGAGTTCCTCCACAACTGCTGGAGTTCCTCCACAACTGCTGGAGTTCCTCCACAACTGCTGGAGTTCCTCCACAACTGCTGGAGTTCCTCCACAACTGCTGGAGTTCCTCCACAACTGCTGGAGTTCCTCCACAACTGCTGGAGTTCCTCCACAACTGCTGGAGTTCCTCCACAACTGCTGGAGTTCCTCCACAACTGCTGGAGTTCCTCCACAACTACTGGAGTTCCTCCACAACTACTGGAGTTCCTCCACAACTACTGGAGTTCCTCCACAACTACTGGAGTTCCTCCACAACTACTGGAGCACCTCAACAACTACTGGAGCTCCTCAATAACTACTGGAGCACCTCAACAACTACTGGAGCACCTCCACAACTACTGGAGCACCTCCACAACTACTGGAGCACCTCCACAACTACTGGAGCACCTCCACAACTACTGGAGCACCTCCACAACTACTGGAGCACCTCCACAACTACTGGAGCACCTCCACAACTACTGGAGCACCTCCACAACTACTGGAGCACCTCCACAACTACTGGAGCACCTCCACAACTACTGGAGCACCTCCACAACTACTGGAGCACCTCAACAACTACTGGAGCACCTCAACAACTACTGGAGCACCTCAACAACTACTGGAGCACCTCAACAACTACTGGAGCACCTCAACAACTACTGGAGCACCTCCACAACTACTGGAGCACCTCCACAATTACTGGAGCACCTCCACAACTACTGGAGCACCTCAACAACTACTGGAGCACCTCAACAACTACTGGAGCACCTCCACAACAATTGGAGCACCTCCACAACTACTGGAGTTCCTCCACAACTACTGGAGCACCTCAACAACTAATGGAGCACCTCAACAACTACTGGAGCACCTCAACAACTACTGGAGCACCTCAACAACTACTGGAGCACCTCCACAACTACTGGAGCACCTCCACAACTACTGGAGCACCTCCACAACTACTGGAGCACCTCCACAACTACTGGAGCACCTCCACAACTACTGGAGTTCCTCCACAACTACTGGAGTTCCTCCACAACTACTGGAGTTCCTCCACAACTACTGGAGTTCCTCCACAACTACTGGAGTTCCTCCACAACTACTGGAGTTCCTCCACAACTACTTGTTTTCCTCCACAAATACTGGAGTTCCTCCACAACTACTGGAGTTCCTCCACAACTACTGGAGTTCCTCCACAACTACTGGAGTTCCTCCACAACTACTGGAGTTCCTCCACAACTACTGGAGTTCCTCCACAACTACTGGAGTTCCTCCACAACTACTGGAGTTCCTCCACAACTGCTGGAGTTCCTCCACAACTGCTGGAGTTCCTCCACAACTGCTGGAGTTCCTCCACAACTGCTGGAGTTCCTCCACAACTGCTGGAGTTCCTCCACAACTGCTGGAGTTCCTCCACAACTACTGGAGTTCCTCCACAACTACTGGAGTTCCTCCACAACTACTGGAGTTCCTCCACAACTACTGGAGTTCCTCCACAACTACTGGAGCACCTCAACAACTACTGGAGCTCCTCAATAACTACTGGAGCACCTCAACAACTACTGGAGCACCTCAACAACTACTGGAGCACCTCAACAACTACTGGAGCACCTCCACAACTACTGGAGCACCTCCACAACTACTGGAGCACCTCCACAACTAATGGAGCACCTCCACAACTACTGGAGCACCTCAACAACTACTGGAGCACCTCAACAACTACTGGAGCACCTCAACAACTACTGGAGCACCTCAACAACTACTGGAGCACCTCAACAACTACTGGAGCACCTCAACTACTGGAGCACCTCCACAATTACTGGAGCACCTCCACAACTACTGGAGCACCTCCACAACTACTGGAGCACCTCAACAACTACTGGAGCACCTCAACAACTACTGGAGCACCTTCACAACTACTGGAGCACCTCCACAACTATTGGAGCACCTCCACAACTACTGGAGTTCCTCCACAACTACTGGAGCACCTCAACAACTAATGGAGCACCTCAACAACTACTGGAGCACCTCAACAACTACTGGAGCACCTCAACAACTACTGGAGCACCTCCACAACTACTGGAGCACCTCAACAACTACTGGAGCACCTCTACAACTACTGGAGCACCTCCACAACTACTGGAGCACCACAACTACTGGAGCACCTCCACAACTACTGGAGCACCTCCACAACTACTGGAGCACCTCCACAACTACTGGAGCACCTCCACAACTACTGGAGCACCTCAACAACTACTGGAGCACCTCAACAACTACTGGAGCACCAATATTCTTGAGAAGGATCTTTTCCAAGAGAAAACTGGAAAGATGTCGATTATAGTTGAGTGGCGATGGAGTTTCGATGGAGTGGCGATGGAGGGACGATGGAGTGGCGATGGAGTGGCGATGGAGTTGCGATGGAGTTGCGATGGAGTTGCGATGGAGGCGATGGAGGGCGATGGAGTGGCGATGGAGTGGCGATGGAGTGGCGATGGAGTGGCGATGGAGTGGCGATGGAGTTTCGATGGAGTGGCGATGGAGGGACGATGGAGGGACGATGGAGTGGCGATGGAGGGACGATGGAGAGGCGATGGAGGGACGATGGAGGGATGGAGGGACGATGGAGGCGATGGAGTGGCGATGGAGTGGCGATGGAGTGGTGATGGAGGACGATGGATGACATGGAGTGAGCATGGAGAATATGGAGGGACACGAAGACGATGGAGGCGATGGGGAGGACGTGGAGTGGCGATGGAGGGACATGGAGTGGCGAGGAGGGACGATGGAGAAGCATGGAGGGACGATGGAGTGGCGATGGAGGGACATGAAGTGGCGATGGAGGGACGATGGAGTAGCGATGGAGTGGCGATGGAGGGACGATGGAGTGGCGATGGAGTGGCATGATAACGATGGAGTGGATTGAGGGCGATGGAGTGACGATGGAGGGACGATGGAGGGACGATGGAGTGCGATGGAGTGGCGATGGAGGGACGATGGAGTGGCGATGGAGGGACGATGGAGTGGCGATGGAGGGACGATGGAGTGTAAATGGAGGGACGATGGAGTGGCTAGTGCCATAAGCATTATTGAATTCTTTTAATTAATTGGCATTTAATTCTTTTGTTGTGTTGCAATTTTGTTGATATTTAAAGAAAAGAAAACTCATTTTGCTGTTCAAGCAAAGCTAGATTGTTTTATCTTATGTGTTGAATTTTCTTGCCAAGTCAATTTCCAGTGAGTTATCTTTCTTTAGTGTTATTGTGCTATTATCCGTGTTACTTGCAGAATAGTTAATAGTTACTATCAGTTAAACTATATTGTCTATATACTTGGAAAATTTTGTTCAATTCGATTCCGTTTAATTGCTCAGTCATGTCTCAAGTAAATTCAAGTGATAACTGTGTGTTTTCTGCCAGTCAAGGCATTGAAGTTTTAGTAACCATGTGCGATAATACTGTGTATTGCCATTCAGAGCCATAATGATAACAAGTCAGTGAAAAGTTCTCATAGTCCCTCAATGACTGAAAGACAGTCTCTAGCCTTTGAACAATGTGTTTGTTCTTCGAGCTTGTATCAGAGAATTGCCAGAGTGATGGGGAATGTAAAGTTAGATTAGTTCTTGTAGAAAGTATGTGTTTCACTTATTAACGTAGCCGAGCGATCAAGGCACTAGTATTACTGTCACTCCTGTCTGGAATTCAGCCCCTACAATATCTTGCATGCAAGATAGCGTCAGATGCCTAGGGTGCCGGAGGATCCCGGACCGCCTTGAGTACTGAGTCTACCCTTTGCAATGTTGCTAGTTCAAGTAGTAGTTCCTCTCAGGGGACGCTTTGTTGAAGAAAGACTATTTGAATGAGTTATAGCATCTCTCCTGATGCAAAAGCAATTGCAGAAAGCCATTTCTGTTGCTAGTGTACTCACCTAGAGTGCCAGTTGTTGTCCCTCGTGTTCCAGATAGTGTTCCTTCCAGTTGACAGTAAGCCTTGCAGAGTAAAGTGTCGTGTGTCGAGTAATTCTTACCTGCAGTAAGAGATAGTGAGAACCGTTCTCCTTTGCTCATACTTTTTGTCATTGAGCTAACTATTTCAACCGGGAGGATCCATCCACTCCACCGAGCCTGTTTATTCCTCCAGTAGGAAAGTGATTATGTTAATCAAAACCGAGTTGTTCATTCCTCCAGTAGGAAAGTGATCATAAGTTGTGAGCTAAAGATAGAAAATTAGAAAATCCAGTTTAGAACCGAATTATTGACTGTGTGTTTTGTTATTAGATTTCCAGTATCTAGCAAGATTGTTGTGTGTTCAAGTTTTCTCTGAGTTCTGAGTTTTAACAGTATAACCGTGTTAGCCGAGTTTATCTTTCCTGTTAAAACTTCTTCCCTGTAAATATTTATTCTTCCTCAGAAGCCGAAGAGTACATGAATACATATCGATTGATCAATCAAATTTGCAAATTGTATTATATGTAATCCATTATATCTAGATCCATTAAATTTCTCTTAAGTACCATTAACTCAAGAAGTGCGAGAGTAAGATTAATCTTGATCAGTTCAAAGTTATAATGTGTTTGCTATTGATAGATTCACCCAGTACCACCTGTCTGTTCAGCCTATAGAGTTGTATAGTATGCCGAGACGTCATACGAAACATGGCCGAGCTGTCGTGTCAGTATATATATATACACTTGTGTGGTATATCTTTATAAAGCTGGTCCCTTTGCGTGTGACGTCACGGTACCCGCTGACGTCAGAGGCTCAGGCATGTGCACAGCCTATCATAGGCAGACGGCCTCACTCACGTTAGACCTACAGGCGACACAGACGGTGTGCTGGACTCTCCTACTCATACTGTAAATATACCGTAACCATCCAACAAGGAGTATCTTTGACCTCCTATATATCTCTCTCAAGACCCACACGACAGGGAGGATGGAGTGGCGATGGAGTGGCGATGGAGTAACGATGGAGTGGCGATTGAGTGGCGATGGAGTGACGATGGAGGGACGATGGAGGGACGATGGAGTGGCGATGGAGTGGCGATGGAGGGACGATGGAGTGGCGATGGAGGGACGATGGAGTGGCGATGGAGGGACGATGGAGTGTAAATGGAGGGACGATGGAGTGGCGATAGAGTGGCGATGGAGTGGCGATGGAGGGACGATGGAGTGGCGATGGAGTGGCGATGGAGGGACGATGGAGTGGCGATGGAGTGGCGATGGAGCGGCGATGGAGTAGCGATGGAGTGGCGATGGAGTGGCGATGGAGGGACGATGGAGGCGATGGAGGGACGATGGAGTGGCGATGAAGGGACGATGGAGTGGCGATGGAGGGACGATGGAGTGGCGATGGAGGGACGATGGAGTGGCGATGGAGTAGCGATGGAGTGGCGATGGAGGCGATGAGGGCGATGGAGTGGCGATGGAGGACGACGGAGGGGACGATGGAGTGGCGATGGAGGGATGATGGAGATCGATGGAGGGACGATGGAGTGGCGATGGAGTGGCGATGGAGGGACGATGGAGGGCGATGGAGGGACGATGGAGTGGCGATGGAGGGACGATGGAGTGGCGATGGAGTGGCGATGGAGGGACGATGGAGTGACGATGGAGGGACGATGGAGTGGCGATGGAGGGACGATGGAGGGACGATGGAGGGACGATGGAGTGGCGATGGAGGGACGATGGAGTGGCGATAAATGGCGATGGAGCGATGGAGTGGCGATGGAGGGACGATGGAGACGATGGAGTAGCGATGAGGTCGATGAGTGGCGATGGAGGGACGATGGAGGGACGATGGGTGGCGATGGAGGGACGATGGAGGGACGATGGAGGCGATGGAGGCGATGGAGGGCGATGGAGTGGCGATGGAGGGACGATGGAGTGGCGATGGAGGGCGATGGAGTGGCGATGGAGGGACGATGGAGTGCGATGGAGGGACGATGGAGTGGCGATGGAGGCGATGGAGTGGCGATGGAGGGACGATGGAGTGGCGATGGAGTGGCGATGGAGGGACGATGGAGGGACGATGGAGTGGCGATGGAGTGCGATGGAGGGCGATGGAGTGGCGATGGAGTGACGATGGAGGGATGGAGGCGATGGAGGGCGATGGAGTGGCGATGGAGTGGCGATGGGAAGGTGGGGGCGATGGAGGGCGATGGAGTGGCGATGGAGGGACGATGGGGATGGAGGACGATGAGGGCGATGGAGTGGCGATGAGGGACGATGGAGTGGCGATGGAGGGCGATGGAGGGGATGGATGGCGATGGAGTGGCGATGAGGGACGATGGAGGCGATGGAGGGCGATGGAGGGCGATGAAGGCGATGGAGTGGCGATGGAGGGACGATGGAGTGGCGATGGAGGACGATGGAGGGACGATGGAGGGCGATGGAGGGCGATGGAGGGCGATGGAGTGGCGATGGAGGGCGATGGAGGGCGAGGAGGACGATGGAGTGGCGATGGAGGGACGATGGAGGATGATGGATCGATGGAGGGACGATGGAGGCGATGGAGGGCGATGGAGGGCGATGGAGTAGCGATGGAGGGACGATGGAGGGCGATGGAGGGACGATGGAGTGCGATGGAGGATGGAGGCGATGAACGATGGAGGGACGATGAGTGCGAGAGGCGATGAGGGACGTGAGGCGATGGAGTGGCGATGGAGGGCGATGGAGTGGCGATGAGTGGCGATGGAGGGACGATGGAGTGGCGATGGAGGGACGATTGTTGGACGATGGAGTGGCGATGGAGTTTCGATGGAGTGGCGATGGAGGGACGATGGAGGGACGATGGAGTGGCGATGGAGGGACGATGGAGGGACGATGGAGTAGCGATGGAGGGACGATGGAGTGGCGATGTAGTAACGATGGAGGGACGATGGAGTGGCGATGGAGGGATGATGGTGGAACGATGGAGGGGCGATGGAGGGACGATGGAGTGGCGATGGAGTGGCCATAGTGGCGATGGAGGGGCGATGGAGTGGCGATGGAGTGGCGATGGAGTGGCGATGGAGGCAGATGGAGGGGCGATGGAGTGGCGATGGAGGGACGCTGGAGGGACGCTGATTGGAGTGGCGATGGAGGCGATGGAGTGCGAGGAGTGCGATAGAGTGGCGATGGAGTGGCGATGGAGTGGCGATGGAGTGGCGATGGAGTGGCGATGGAGGGCGATGGAGTGGCGATGGAGGGCGATGGAGTGGCGTGGAGTGGCGATGGAGTGGACGATGGAGGGCGATAGAGTGGCGATGGAGGGACGATGGAGGGACGATGGAGTAGCGATGAGGGCGATGAGGGACGATGGAGTGGACGATGGGTGGCGATGGATGGCGATGGAGTGGCGAAGGAGTGGCGATGGAGGGACGATGGAGTGGCGATGAGTGGCGATGGTATGGACGATGGAGTGGCGATGGAGTCGATGGAGGCGATGGAGGGACGATGGAGGGAGCGATGGAGTGGACGATGGAGGGACGATGAGTGGCGATGGAGAGGGGGGATGGAGTGGCGATGGAGGGACGATGGAGTGGCGATGGAGGGACGATGGAGTGGCGATGGAGGGAGTCGATGGAGGGCGATGGAGGGGCGATGGAGTGGCGATGGAGGGACGATGAGTGGCGATGAGGGACGATGGAGGGACGATGGAGGGACGATGGAGGCGATGGAGGGCGATGGAGGCGATAAGTGGCGATGGAGGCGATGGAGGACGATGGAGTGGCGATGGAGGGCGATGGAGGACGATGGAGGCGATGGAGGGCGTGGAGTGGCGATGGAGTGGCGATGGATCGAGGGGATGGAGTGGCGATGGAGGGCGATGGAGTGGCGATGGAGGGCGATGGAGGGAAGATGGAGGGACGATGGAGGCGATGGAGTGGCGATGGAGGACGATGGACGTGGGGGGATGGAGGGACGATGGAGTGGCGATGGATGGCGATGGAGTGGCGATGGAGTGGCGATGGAGTGGCGATGGAGGGACGATGGAGGGCGATGAGGGCGATGGAGTGGCGATGGAGGGACGATGGAGTGGCGATGGTAGGGACGATGGAGGCGATGACAGAGCGATGGAGTGGCGATGAGGGACGATGGAGGGCGATGGAGGGCGATGGAGGGGCGATGGAGGGCGATGGAGGGCGATGGAGTGGCGATGGAGTGGACGATGGAGTGGGATGGAGCGATGGAGGGCGATGGAGGGACGATGGAGTGCGATGGAGGGACGATGGGTGCGATGAGGACGATGGGTGGCGATGGAGGGACGATGGAGTGGCGATGGAGTGGCGATGGAGGGACGATGGAGTGCGATGGAGGGACGATGGAGTGGCGATGAGGGCGATGGAGGGACGATGGAGGGCGATGGAGGTAGATGGAGGGACGATGGAGGGACGATGAGTGGCGATGGAGGGACGAGGAGGGACGATGGAGTGGCGATGGGTGGCGATGGAGGGACGATGGAGTGCGATGGAGGCGATGGAGTGGCGATAGAGGACGATGGAGTGGCGATGGAGGGACGATGGAGGGACGATGAGACGATGGAGGACGATGGAGAGCGATGAGTGCGATGGAGTGGCGATGGAGTGGCGATGGAGTGGCGATGTAGGGACGATGGAGGGACGATGGAGGACGATGGAGTGGCGATGGAGTGGCGATGGAGTGGCGATGGAGTGGCGATGGAGAGGAAATTTGCACCAAATAAGGTGACGTTACTCAAAATCAGCAGCTGTAAGGTGACGTAACTCGTAAATCCAGCGAGGTGACGTAACTCATAAATCCAGCTGCAAGGTGACGTAACTCTAAATCACAGCTGAAAGGTGACGTAACTCATAAATCACAGCTGCAGGTGACGTAACTCAAATCACAGCTGAGTGACGAACTCTGAATCACAGCTGTAAGGTGACGTAACCAAATCACAGCGTAGGGACGTAACTCATAAATCACAGCTGCAGGTGACGTATCATAAATCACAGCTGTAGGTGACGTAACTCATAATCACGCTGTAGGTGACGTAACTCATAAATCACAGCTGCAATGTAACGTAACTCGTAAATCACAGCTGTAAGGTGACGTAACTCATAAAACACAACTGTAAGGTGACGTAACTCATAAATCACAGCTGTAAGGTGACGTAACTCATAAATCACAGCTGTAGATGACGTAACTCGTAAATCACAGCTGTAAGGTGACGTAACTCATAAATCACAGCTGTAAGGTGACGTAACTCGTAAATCACAGCTGTAAGGTGACGTAACTCGTAAATCACAGCTGTAAGATGACGTAACTCATAAATCACAGCTGTAAGGTGACGTAACTCATAAATCACAGCTGTAAGGTGACGTAACTCATAAATCACAGCTATAAGGTGACGTAACTCACAGCTGCAAGGTGACGTAACTCATGAATCTAACTTAAATAACCGACGCTGGTGACAGGAAGCAAGAATCCTGTCTCTTGTGTCTTTCTGGTTCCTGGAAAGCGACCGTTAAGACGTTCACAAACAAGATGGTAATTCCCTTGACCGACACTGGTAAGAGAGGCGCATCCCACAATTCCAACTTAGGTCAAAAGACATGTACTCTACTAATGCGACTCTGTAACGATGTGACGCTGTTACGATGTGACGCTGTTACGATGTGACGCTGTTACAATGTGACGCTGTGACGGTCCTTCATGGGTCGATCTCAAGAAAAAAATAGACCTTCCTTGTCGTAAAGGTTTAAATGTATAATGAGGTTAACCATGGTCGGTATAATGAGGTTTTAAATCCATGGTCGGTATAATGAGGTTTAACCCATGGTCGGTATAATAAGGTTTAACCATGGTCGGTATAATGAGGTTTAACCATGGTCGGTATAATGAGGTTTAACCATGGTCGGTATAATGAGGTTTAACCATGGTCGGTATAATGAGGTTTAACCATGGTCGGTATAATGAGGTTTAACCATGGTCGGTAAGGTTTAACCATCATTATTATTTTTTTTTAATTCGCCACAAGAGAGATGATGCCGGTGAAGGGGCTCTTGATCCGAGGAACTGAACCTGACCTTCCTTCAATCGAACCTTATTGCTTCCATTTCCTCCCCCCCCCAGGCGCTGTATGACCCCCTACGGGTTTAGCGCTGCCGTCGTTAAAATAAAATTATAATTTCAATTAATTTTTTATCTCACTCGTTCCTATAACAATTATTAAAAAAAACATTTATACTCGCACTGATATTTTTTTTCGTATTTAAATTAACATTTTTTCCAATTAGTATTTTGTTGTAGATTCGCTGGTACTCTCCCTGTCGTGGGAGTGTCTGAGACCTGTGTCTCCCATGGGAGGAGGTACAAGTACCCCCTCATCGTCTGGGACCAATTGTCCCCAGGCCTAGCCACGTTCCCCACCCTCAAGGGGCTCGTAGGGAGAAGCTAGGCCTCTCTGGACTACCATCTTCCCCGCCCCAGGGAGGCTGATGGGAATGGCAGGCTTGCGAGCTCCAGCTCTGGCACCCACCCTGCCCTAAAAGGACTGGGCATAGTCCCCGTCCCAATTATTTTATTTCCATTTATTAGTTATATTTGTATTAGTTATATTTGTATTATATTTGTATTAGTTATATTTGTATTAGTTATATTTGTATTAGTTATATTTGTATTAGTTATATTTGTATTATATTTGTATTAGTTATATTTGTATTATATTTGTATTAGTTATATTTGTATTATATTTGTATTAGTTATATTTGTATTAGTTATATTTGTATTATATTTGTATTAGTTATGCTTTGTATAGTTATATTTGTATTAGGTTATATTGCCCCTTAAGTATAGTCTCCATTAGTTATATTTGCATTATTATATTTGCATTAGTTATATTTGTATTAGTTATATTTGTATTAGTTATATTTGTATTAGTTATATTTGTATTAGTTATTCGCATTAATTTTATTTTTATTTTATGTTGGTATTAATATTTGTTTCACTTATTATTTTTATATTTATCTTTATTAATATTCACATTTCATTTTAAAAAATTGTTATAATCCTAACCATAAATTTTTAAAGGGGTTGGAGGGGTAAGCAGGCAGAAGGTCCCAGTCAGATGACCAAAAGCTGCAACTGCGGGTCAACATCTAAGACCCGCGTTCTGTTTCCTGACGAAACTTACCTAACCTTGTATCTCATTTTATCGTCTACAATGTATTAATATTATCTGTATAGTTTTACTCATTTGTCTTGGAAAAAGAGAGATGTTTCGCCATGAGTTGGCTTCACAGGTCACTAACAGCTCTGGCACCTTGTCAAGTATCACGTTTTATCTTTCCATCGTCTCTATTTAATTCCATTTTCTCCCTTATTTGTCTTATTTATCTATATTTTTCTTATTTGCTCTTTTATTTTTACTTTTCTTTATTTTTAATGTAGGTTATTTTCTTTTCAATGGATCGGGTTGTTGTTTTAGTGTGACAGTCCATCACTTTACATTCGTGTTGTTTCATGCAATGTTGCAGGAAGGTGCAATGGCTGCGGTGCAGAAGTCACAGCTGGCAACCTGCCTAGATCCCTCAGAATCTGGAGAGGGCAGAGACGAATCCCCTTTAAAAAGGGAGTCAGCTGAAGAAGATGGCGGCAGCCACAGCCTCGTTGTGAGGGACAGCGAGTTGTTTACACCTGACCACTCTAAACCTTCTGTTCCTTCCCCTGGTGGGTGGTTCCTACTGTCCTTCCCCAGGTGGGTGGTTCCTACTGTCCTTCCCCAGGTGGGTGGTTCCTACTGTCCTTCCCCAGGTGGGTCGTTCCTACTGTCCTTTCCCAGGTGGGTGGTTCCTACTGTCCTTCCCAGGTGGGTGGTTCCTACTGTCCTTCCCCAGGTGGGTGGTTTTTACTATTCCACAATACTCGTGCACTAATTCAATCAGTGCAGAATTATTTACGAAAGATTTCTGATGTTGATAAGTAATGTGTCTGGTTTGGAAAAACGAAAAAGGCTTCAGTATAAGATAACTCGGAGTTTATCCCCAGACACACATGTTACCACATCAGTGCTGAGCTGCCTTAATAATAATAATAATAATAATAATACTTTATTGAGACATGGTACAATAATACATGGTAGACAAGAAATATAGTTAGTAATGAGATGTACATGCCAAAAGCCCCTAATATGCTGTGCATCCTACTGACTTTCACTCACATTGTTTCTAAAAACATTTAGTTACCATCGCACAAAGCTGTGACCAGCAATTTGTGACCTACACAGACGGCATTTTCCCCATTTAATAAATTTTTTATTCTCGAAATCAAGTATTGAGGTTGTCCACAACACCTGAAAGGAATCTAACTCCTTTGGTTACCTGAAATTATCTGAAGACGATTCGGAAGGTCACTGCCCCCATAGCCCGGTACCAGACTGGGTCTTCTGGTTGACGGCCTGTTCACCCAAGCTGTTAGTGCTACAGCGTGCAATACATATGAAGCCCCTACAGCCTAGCTGGTCAAGAAAGTTACTTGAGAAGCTTATCCACTTTCTTCTTAAAGATAGCTAGAGCTCCGCTGGTAATTCCCCTTAGGTATAACAGAATGATGTTGAAAAGTCTCGGTCCCTTCACATTTAATGAGCTATCTTGCATTTCTTTGAAGGTATTTTCACTGTCTGGTGAGCCTCTTTCACTCGTTGGGAGTAATGTCGGAGTTTCAATTTGGCACCAGTCTCGAATTTTCGAGGTGTAAATTATGATATATCTATGTCGCCAAGGGTTCAGAGAGTACAGTTCAAAGAACTTCAGGCTTTCTCAATAATTTAGCTGCTGGACTAATTTATATGGGAAGTGAAGGTTAACCTAACATTCTTTGTATCTATGTCGCCTGTCTTAAAACTTAGTTGCTGTGTGCACCAATATTCCAGTCTATAGGTCACAAGTGAACTAAAGAATATTATCATTGGCTTCGAGTCTCTTATTTTGAAAATTCTAGTTATCCTGCATAGCAGTTTCCTTGCATCTGTGATCCATTGAGTGGTTTGAGTTTATTTTCCGTTCCAGATGTTAGTTCTTCAGTTTTCTCACAGTGAAGTAAAAAAATGTTGTCCTGACTGACCAATATTTTGGTTTCTTTGGCCCACTGGAAGACCAAGTTAAGATCAACTTGGAGGTTTGATGTGTCCTAGTGGCTGCCATTCCCGTATAAATTCTAGTATTTTTTTCCTAATAATGACAGTGTTTTATAACTTGTGTCGATGTTGCATTTGAGAGAATTGGACAGAGTTATGTGGATTGAGAATCTGTTATTCATTATGGTAGTCTCTGATTTGACTTGGTAACTATGTGTGGGCACACGATTTGTCAGAAAATAAAAAAAAATCGCTTTTTAGTTATTAATCTTATAGGTCGAAAGTTTTCCAAACTCTCTGTATATTACATCTGTTGTAAACCCATGTTGCTCTGGGTTGTACAACTGCTGTAAACCCATGTTGCTCTGGGTTGTACAACTGCTGTAAACCCATGTTGCTCTGGGTTGTACAACTGCTGTAAACCCATGTTGCTCTGGGTTGTACAACTGCTGTAAACCCATGTTGCTCTGGGTTGTACAACTGCTGAAAACCCATGTTGCTCTGGGTTGTACAACTGCTGTAAACCCATGTTGCGCTGGGTTGTACAACTGCTGTAAACCCATGTTGCTCTGGGTTGTACAATTGCTGTAAACCCATGTTGCGCTGGGTTGTACAACTGCTGTAAACCCATGTTGCTCTGGGTTGTACAACTGCTGTAAACCCATGTTGCTCTGGGTTGTACAACTGCTGTAAACCCATGTTGCTCTGGGTTGTACAACTGCTGAAAACCCATGTTGCTCTGGGTTGTACAACTGCTGAAAACCCATGTTGCTCTGGGTTGTACAACTGCTGAAAACCCATGTTGCTCTGGGTTGTACAACTGCTGTAAACCCATGTTGCTCTGGGTTGTACAACTGCTGTAAACCCATGTTGCGCTGGGTTGTACAACTGCTGTAAACCCATGTTGCTCTGGGTTGTACAATTGCTGTAAACCCATGATGCGCTGGGTTGTACAACTGCTGTAAACCCATGTTGCTCTGGGTTGTACAACTGCTGTAAACCCATGTTGCTCTGGTTGTACAACTGCTGTAAACCCATGTTGCTCTGGGTTGTACAACTGCTGAAACCCATGTTGCTCTGGGTTGTACAACTGCTGAAAACCCATGTTGCTCTGGGTTGTACAACTGCTGAAACCCATGTTGCTCTGGGTTGTACAACTGCTGTAAACCCATGTTGCTCTGGGTTGTACAACTGCTGTAAACCCATGTTGCCTGGGTTGTACAACTGCTGTAAACCCATGTTGCTCTGGGTTGTACAATTGCTGTAAACCCATGTTGCGCTGGGTTGTACAACTGCTGTAAACCCATGTTGCTCTGGGTTGTACAATCAATGCTGTAAACCCATGTTGCTCTGGGTTGTACAACTGCTGTAAACCCATGTTGCTCTGGGTCTGTACAACTGCTGAAAAACCCATGTTGCTCTGGGTTGTACAACTGCTGTAAACCCATGTTGCTCTGGGTTGTACAACTGCTGTAAACCCATGTTGCTCTGGGTTGTACAACTGCTGTAAACCCATGTTGCTCTGGGTTGTACAACTGTTGTAAACCCATGTTGCTCTGGGTTGTACAACTGTTGTGGGACGTCAGTACTATTGGTCTACATTTTTTTTTACTCTTGCTCTGAGCCACCTTTGTGGAATGGTCTACATCCGTCATTTTACCGAGAGTGACTTGACTGAAGTGTCTAGACCCAATCTCCACAAGTCATTTCAGGCTAAGCAGATATTTAAGGTTAATCTGGTTACTCTGATGTGGATAAGGTTGCTTGCAGAAGTAGAGGACGAAGGTGCACAATTCCTGTCACACTTTCCATTACTAGTCGGCTGTGTTCTGTTCTCTCTGAGGAAGTTATGCTGGTGTTATGCACCAGGTAGGTAGTGGCAGTGGCGGACCCAAGGTATGGCAGGTATGGCAAGTGCCCTGGGCGCCACTTGAAGGGGGTCACTACTGAGCAGTTTCTATTAAAGTCAGACAAACCATCCTTGGATAGCGAAAAAAAAAATTCTTCAGATGTATGATCTGTCTTTGATTATCATGGGTGAGAAGCACTCGGATGGCTAGACTGATAAATTACTTACATAAATTATTAGGTAAAATGAAGCCAAGAATGGAATATTGAATTAGAAAGACGTAAGAGATGGTAGAAACGAATGACTGATGAGAACTGGAGAGAGACTGGGTTAACAGCCAAGGAGAAAATGGAAAGTCATGAAGGGAACGCTCGACCGTCTTCACACAGAAATGAATGAAAGATTCACTCGTTTCCACGATTCTAACACCAAGTTTGGCGTTAGTATCTCGATGTCAAGGGACTGTGTTACGGCACCTGTAGTAACGATTTAAAGAAGAAGTGTGAAAATTTGGGCGAATTGTACAGCTCTGATGGCGGACGGCAGTTATATGAAGAAATTTTGGATTGCACTGCACATCAGCGATCTCCCTCTCACAACACCCTACTGTCACTCTTCAGTGATATACCTATCCTATTCTCGCAGCCTGGCACTTAACCTGGCACTTAGTGATTATGACCATAGACTGAGCTGCAACAAGGATTCTAGACACATGTGCCAAACTTTGGAATCTTTACTGAGGAAACGTTTCGCCACGCAGTGGCTTCATCAGTCCTATACAAAGAATGGTGAAGATCAGGAGTGTGAGGTAATCAGTCCCTCAGCCTGGAGTGTGAGGTGAAGCAGTAGTAGGCGATATCACAGTGGACAAAGCTACATGTGGAAGTAGGTCATGACTATAGGTTAGACAAGTGAAGAATTCCCTGTATCAAGATCCAAAGATGTTGCTGTGTCTAACAGGAATGTAGACAAATGGTTCAGAGAACCGACAAGTTGTTGAATTAGACACAGCAACATCTTGGGATCTTGATACAGGGAATTCTTCACTTGCCTAACCTATAGTCATGACCTACTTCCACATGTGGCTTTTCTCTGATATCACCTACGACTGCTTCACCTCACCTCTCTACAGTATAAAAGACACTTCTTCACACATATGCTGTATTCTTTTCAAGATTGATGGACTGATTACATCGACTCTTGGCTGAGGGACTGATTACCTCAAACTCCTGATTTTCACCATTCTTCTTTGTTTAGGACTGATGAAGCCACTGCAAGACGAAACGTTTCCTTAAAAAAGACACCCAAGTGTTGCACATGTCTATTTCATCAACTTGTTGGTTCTCTGAACGACTTGTCTACAAGGATTCTAGGATCGTTTGCGCATCAATCAACACCTTGACACCATCTGCTACAAGACCTGGACATATAAGAAAACAGTACAAAACTTGTTTTCCCTTCAGTTAACACACCAAGAAGTTAACTTTATAGACCACAGTATTAACAACGAACTCCTAATAATCAGTAAAACGTCTCCTTCCATTTCTATTCTCAGTGTAAACAACGCAGATGAAGCCACCGAACTGTCATACAAGCAACGTCTTCGCCAGTAAAAACATAATTCTTCCTCAGTTCGGTCTGTGGGACCTTCATCTTGCATTCTGTGTTAAAAAAAAAATTGCAGAATGAGACCTGAACATTCAAGAACAGTTCGACTACAACATTTCTCTATAACAAAAGTTGGAATTATGTCCACCGTAACCATAAAGAGATGTGATGCCGATTATTTTGCCCTCCCATCCTCAGGTTAGGGAGTAAAAGCCAAAGCCTCAAGAATTTTTTGGCCACTCAGCCAAACATTAAAGATCACTGGCGGAATGTCCAGCTTGTGGAGACGCAGATCACAAACATTCATACCATACCACGGGTGGGGTTCGAACCCGCGGTCAGAGAGTCTCAAAACACCAGACCGTCGCGTAAGCCACTGGGCCAGCTAGCTTCAATAAGATTCATCCAACTATGGTGTAGAAATATACCTAGTTGGATGAATCTTATTGAAGCTAGCTGGCCAGTGGCTTAGCGACGGTCTGATGAGACTCTCTGACCGCGGTTCAACCCCACCGTGTATGGTTTGTTTCGAACGTGTCATTAAGATTTCGTGAGTCACAAACATTCATCCTGCCACCAACTTACTACTGCTTTAATTAACTGTGGCGAAGCTCCTGCATATTTTAGTTGATGACCATATTACTTACAGAAAGCGAAATAACCCGTTTGAAAGAAAATGTAGATCTGTTTTAATATGACAGTGGACCACATTTGTGTCTTCAAGGCAAACAAAAATACTATAGAAATCATTCTCCAGAGAAGCCCAACACTAATGGTTTAGTGGAAACTTGTAACACAGTAATTCCAGAGTTCAACCCCAATGAAATTTTCAACGTTCTATCTCTTCACTTTGCCATCTTGACTGCCTCTCTGCCATCTTGACTGCCTCTCTGCCATCTTGACTGCCTCTCTGCCATCTTGACTGCCTCTCTGCCATCTTCACTACCTCTCTGCCATCTTCACTACCTCTCTGCCATCTTCACTACCTCTCTGCCATCTTCACTACCTCTCTGCCATCTTCACTACCTCTCTGCCATCTTCACTACCTCTCTGCCATCTTCACTACCTCTCTGCCATCTTCACTACCTCTCTGCCATCTTCACTACCTCTCTGCCATCTTCACTACCTCTCTGCCATCTTCACTACCTCTCTGCCATCTTTGCTTCCTCTCTGCTCACGGTCTTCAGATATTCCTTCTACACTTCCTCCATGACATGAAGGACTAAATAACCTTCGGTCTCCAAGTTCCCTACCAACCACTTGTCTCTCCACACTTCAACCTTCTCTGAAATTCCACTTTTGTCACTGTATCTTCCACCTGTAACAGAGCTAAATACACCCCCGTCCTTTCTCTTTCACTAGTCACGTGTCAGCATAAATTTCTCTATCTCAGAAGAGCAACTTCTCGCAGCTCTTCTCGCAGCTCTTCTCGTAGCTCTTCTCGTTGTCTATGCAGATTGGATGACGTTAATAAAGCTGACACTTTCATTGTTCTTCCTTGCTACTCCTTTCTAAACGACCGCCTTCAGACTAGTTACTTATCTCAGTCTACCTCTTCTGTCCAACCCTTTGTGATCGTTGCTCAGGAGTACTCCAAGATCTTTGTTTTCAATGATTTTATATTTATGTCTTACGATTAATTTCTTTTAGGTACAGATACACATGAGGACATTTATTATATATAGCAACATTCCGTAGGATAACCCAATATATAGTAACATTCCCTAGAATAACCCAAAACTGTTAAATTGACTTATTTCCATTGAGGGCCGATGACTCAAGACTATCCTTGTATGTACAAGAATAGTATACAATACAGACAAGATGAAAATTTAGACACATGTGCAACATCTGGGTATCTTTATTGTAGACGTTTCGCCATCCAGTGGCTTTATCAATACATATTCTAGGCCATAATTTGAAGACAGAACTATATACAAAATATGAGGTAATTAGTACCTGAGTCTTGGAGTTGGCTTGAAGAGCACCGTGGTCTTCACACCTAGGTAAAGGGACATCAGATAGAGAAGAATCGGCTTGAAACAGGATCCTGCAGGAGAAAGCATGACTAAGGGATATATTAGCATACCAGAGGATGTACCTCGACTGCAACAGAACACAAGAAGGAGAGGGTACAAAGACCCAGACTCAGAAGGAAGAGCATAGTTCCCCGCCAATTTGCTTTAGTTTATACTTTTAATGCCCAAGTGATGATACTTTAAATTTTTGTTTGAGAGACAATATGACTCTTAGTTCTTGATAAACATTATTGCTTTAGTACTTGTTTATGACTGCAAACAAATATTACATTACTTCTTTTCTCTACAATTGTGGGAAAAAAAAAGTGCCTTCAAGAAATCAAGAAAGAAATGCAAGAAAAACTGCTTTATATAACGGAATGCAAGAATTGTCCTGTCGCAAGTGTGGTCACCATGTAATAGCGCACAAAATGCTTACTAAACGAATAACTGGATCTTCAATTTCCTAACCAATACAACACAAAGAGTAATGGTAAACAGAGTTAAGTCAGAGGCTGCCACAGTAAAAATCTCTGTTCCACAAGGTACAGTACTCTCCCCCATCCTGTTTCTCATCCTCATATCAGACGTGGACAGAAATGTAAACAACAGTATCGTGTCTTCTTTTGCTTACGATACTGTAATCTGCATAAGACTGTCATCCATTGAGGACATGGTGTATCTCCAGGAATATATAGAGCAAGTTCTCTAATGAGCCACGGAAGACAATGTGATGTTCAATGAGGACAAATTTCAGTTACTCCGTTATGGAAAAACTTGAAATAACATCTAGAACAAATCTAACCCCAACAAGAGAGCGAAAAGTAGTGTGAAAGACTTGGAAGTGTTGATGTCAGATTATCTCACTTTCAAAGATCACAACAGTATCAACAGTATGAAAGGATGAATAATGAGAACTTTCAAAACAAGGGATGCTATGCCAATGATCCTTTTTAAATAACTTGATCTCTCTAGGATGAAATATTATTGTACACTAACAGCCCAATTCAAGGCAGTAAAATAACAGATCTAGATAATGTACAGAAAACCGTCACTGCTAGTAAAAGTTCAGTCAAACATCTTAATTACTGGAAACGTTTGGAGTTTCTTGACTTGTACTCCCTGGAACGCAGGCGAGAGATCATAATTTACACCTGGAAAATCCTGGAGGGACTAGTTCAAAATCTGCACACAGAAATCACTCCCGACGAAAGCAAAAGACTAGTCAGATGGTGCAATATACCTGTAATGAAAAGCAAGGTGCTATGAGGATACTATGAGAAAACACAAGTGTCTGGGGCCTAAGACTGTTCAACAGCCTACCACTATACATAAGAGAATTATCAGTAGACCTCTAGCTGCCTTTATGAGGGACCTGGATAGATACCTGAAGTCAATACCCGATCAGCCGGGTTGTGGTTCATACGATGGATTACGTGCGACTAGCAGTAACAGCCTGGTTGATCAGGCTCTGATCCACCAGGTGGACTGGTCAAGCACTGGGACATGGAGGTGTTGACCCTAGGAACAACCTCTAGGTAGACTCCAGGTATCAAAGAAAAGGTATATTGCGACATCTGTCATTATCCGACATAAACATCTCTATTAGGGACAGCCAAGCTCAGAGGACGTTATGGTCCACCTGGATCAGTATCCATTCCAGATTCTATAATGATCCAGGACAAACTAAAGTATTTTAAATTTCTTTCCAAACTATGGATTGGTAGTGAGTTGCTCCGGTTACTGTATTTTAGGTTAATGGTTAAGTGGCCCAGCGACTTTTCGATTCATTCTGAATTATTATAGTGATAATGATCCATCATAGATTATGATAGTTATAAAATGATAACGATCCGTCCTGGATTATTATAGTCATCAGATGATAATTATCCGTCCTGGATTATTATAGTTATCAGATGATAATTATCCGTCCTGGATTATTATAGTCATCAGATGATAATTATCCGTCCTGGATTATTATAGTCATCAGATGATAATTATCCGTCCTGGATTATTATAGTCATCAGATGATAATTATCCGTCCTGGATTGGTGTTTTCTTTTTCCATTTTAAACTTAGTAACGTGATACCAGTTGTGTAAAGGACTGCTTCTTGCAGTATATTGACAATGACAATTCTCCATTATTAACTCATGGAACGGGCAGGATTCAAACTCTTTGCATGACACACGTACAAGTAACAGAGTAGCGCTGTAACACTGTATCATGCTGGTTCATTATATTGGTGTGTTCATTAACAGTTAATGGCTACGATAGTGGTGGCGCTCACACAACTGGACGTTGGCGCCACAGTTGGATTTGCCGGAGTAACACTGCCGCAGTTGATGGATCAGTCCTCCGACGATCTCCAGTTCGACACCTCAGAGTCGGCTCTTTTCGGTACGTTCATAAAATTTTATATAACTAGATTTGAATCATTTTTTTTGTTTTTGTAATATACTGTGCTTGCTCAAACATCTTCCGACGAGTGTGAGTATTCACCTATATGTAGTTTCAGGGGTTGATTCACAGCTCCTGGCCCCGCTTCTTCGCTGTTCTTAGCTAATTGACACCTCACTATGACTAGTACCCTACCCATTCCCTTCCCTACACCTCTCTTTTTCTGTCCTCTCTCTCTCCCCTTTTCTCTTCCTCTTCTACCTTTCTCTCCCTCTAGCTCCCTTCCCACTCTTTTCTCCACCTCCCCATCACTCTCCCAGTCCCCCTCCCCATCACTCTCCCAGTCCCTCTCCCCATCACTCTTCCAGGCCCCCTCCCTCCCTCTCCCCATCTCTCCCCCTAACAACTCTCCACCCCTCCTTTATCCCACCTCTCCACCTCTCTCTACAACTCTTTCTGTCTCTCTCTCACACACACACACACATCATCTGTTCGCAGATGATGTGAAATTAATGAGGAGAATCACATCGGATGAAGACCAAGCAGGACTTCAAAATGACCTGGACAAGCTTGACATCTGGTCTAACAACTGGCTTCTCGAATTTAACCGCACCAAATGCAAAGTCATGAGGATCAGAGAAGGGCAAAGAAGACCGCTGACCGAGTACAGGCTTGGTGGACAAAGGCTACAAACCTCATCAAAGGAAAAAGACCTTGGGGTGAGTATAACGCCAAGCACGTCTCCGGAAACACACATCAACCAGATAACCGCGGCAGCATATGGGTGACTGGCAAACCTAAGATTAGCGTTCCGTTACTTTAACAAGGAATCGTTCAAGACACTGTACACCGTGTACGTCAGGCCCATACTAGAGTATGCAGCACCAGTCTGGAGCCCACACCTGGTCAAGCACGTCAAGAAATTAGAGAAAGTGCAAAGGTTTGCGACAAGGCTAGTTCCACAGCTCAGGGGAATGCCATATGAAGAAAGGTTGAGGGAAATAGGACTAACAACACTGGAGGACAGAAGGGTTAGAGGAGACATGATAACGACATACAAAATACTGCAGGGAATCGACAAGGTAGATAGTGACAGGATGTTCCAGAGAGGGAATATAGAAACAAGGGGACACAACTGGAAGCTGAAGACTCAGATGAGTCAAAGGGATGTTAGGAAGCACTTCTTCAGCCATAGAGTAGTTAGGAAGTGGAATAGTCTAGCGAACGATATAGTGGAGGCGGGAACCATACATAGTTTTAAGACAAGGTATGATAAAGCTCATGGAGCAGGGAGAGCAGAGACCCAGTAGCGGACAGCAAAGAGGCGGGGCCAGGAGCTGAGTCTCGACCCCTGCAACCACAATTAGGTGAGTACAATTAGGTGAGTACACACATACACATCAGCCTGACGACACTGGAGGACAGAAGGGTCAGGGGAGACATGATAACGACATACAAAATACTGAGAGGAATAGATAAGATGGACAGAGACAGGATGTTCCAGAGATGGGACACAGAAACAAGGGGTCACAATTGGAAGTTGAAGACTCAGATGAGTCAAAGGGATGTTAGGAAGTATTCCTTCAGTCATAGAGTTGTCAGGAAGTGAAATAGTCTAACATGTGATGTAGTGGAGGCAGGAACTATACATAGTTTTAAGACAAGGTATGATAAAGCTCATGGAGCAGGGAGAGAGAGGATCTTGTAACAACCAGTGAAGAGGCGGGGAAAGGAGCTGAGTCTCGACCCCTGCAACCACAATTAGGTGAGTACACACACACAGGGCCAGGAGCTAAGTCTAGACCCCTGCAGCCACAATTAGGTGAGTACACACACTCGCACTACAAAAACCTAACCCATTAAAAAAAATGGTGACTCAAAGGGTAAGTCTAAGGCTCAGGGGATCAGAGGAATATGGTCCTGGTAAGGAAGAATAGATGGAAGAGCAATGTAAAAGGATGGAACAAGAGTGGGAGAGCAAACTAGGTGAGCTTTCTGCGAAAGTGGAAAAGAAGATGGAGGCAGAGAAGAAATGGGAGTCTCAAGCTAAACCCGCAGAAGCCAGGATACAGGCCCTAGAATATGAGGTAAATATGCTGAAGTGAGTTACAGGACTATTGCCCAGAGAAGACATGACATCTGAAGCAGATACATCCCTATTAAACGAGGAACCAAATGGCCCTATTAGTTGACCAAGCAAGGCCAAGGAATATAGGGGGAGAGCTGTTAGGAGCAGGGATAGCAGTAAGTGAGGGGAGAGAAGGTAGAGAAGGTGAGAGGACCCATGCAGAGGCACAACCAAGCCACCAAGAGTTACAAGAAAAAATAAGGAAGACAATGGCTATGTACAAACGAGACCCAGGGACACAGAGGGAAAGGCAATGAGAGGAGGAGAGAGAGAGAGAGAGAGAGAGAGGGTCAGTGATTATTCATGGGCTTCAGGAGAGCGAAGGGAGGACACATAATGAAAGACAGCAGAAAGAAAAACGGAAGATTGAAAACATCAGCGAATAGGAGGGTACTTGAATGGGAGAAATCGGTCAGTCAAACTGATTATCAGGAGAGAAATGGTGCAGAACAGGATGCTGCAAGAGAAACCATGGCTAAAGGAATCAACATAAAAGAGGGTGTTCTTAGACAGCGACAGAACAAGAACAGAATGACAGCAGCTGAGGGAGAAGACACAGAAACGAAAGGGGGCTAGGAAGAGAGATAAGGACAGAGTCAGCAAAGGATAACCAGAGCCGGGCAGAGCAACAAGAGAAAGCATACATAGAACCACTATCAGAACCACACAGCCAAACACGCTATCTCAACACAAATCACAATCCACACTTACAGCCCGCACCCCACAATATGCTGTAGAATCCCACATCGCACTACCACCACCACAGACCCCCAGAACACAGTGTTGGAGAGGAAACTGAAGTTATGGTACACCAACGCTGATGGAATAACGAATAAGTGGGAGGAGTGGCACAAAAGAAACAATGACACATCACTGGACGTCATAGCTCTCGCCGAAACCAAGCTCACAGGAATGATAACAGATGCCATCTTTCCAACGGGATATCAGTTCCTGAGGAAAGACAGAGGGAACAGAGGGGTGGAGGAGTGGCACTGCTCATCAAAAACCAATGGGATTTTGATGAGCTGAGTAAGGAATAGCTTTTTGATGAGCTGAGTAAGGAATTGTTCAGGACCCTGTACTGCATACCCCTGCTTATATTGGGGTATGCAGTACCAGTTTGGAACCCACACCTAGCTAAACATGTAAGGAAATTAGAGAAAGTGCAAAGGTTTGCAACAAGACTAGTCCCGCAGCTAAGGGGCATGTCCTGCGAGGAGAGGTTAAGGGAAATCGACCTGATGACACTGGAGGACAGGAGAGATGGGAAGATATGATATCAACATATAGAATACTGAGAGGAATTGACAAAGTGGACAGAGACAGAATGTTCCAGAGATGGGACACAGCAACTAGGGGTCACAATTAAAAGTTGAAGACTCGGATGAATCACAGGGATGTTAGGAAGTATCAAGAAGTGGAATAGTCTGGGAAGTGATGTAGCGACCAGTGAAGAGGCGGGGCCAGGAGCTGTGACTCGACCCCTGCATCCATAAATAAGATCAAATGCACATTAATACTCTCACACGCACAAACACTCACACATGACACCTCTACACAGTTTACAAACTGCAGTAGCAAGTGCATCCTAAGAGGATAAAGAAAGAAGAAAAAAGGCAGGAAGTAGAGGCAAGGGAGCCGAGGATGATGGGTCCGAAATGGAAACATGAGTAGAAAGACTCAAAAGCACAATGGAACAAGAGTAGGGAAATAAGGCTAAACGAGCTTTGCAATACAATGGTGGAGAAGATATCTGCAGAGAGCAAGAAATGGGAGTTATGAGCTGTAGTAGCTACTTAAAAGATGCAGAGCATTGCAGAGGAACTGGAAATGCTGAAGCAAGATATAAAGACGAAGACTGAAAGAGGCAAGGTGATAGTAAGAGGAGCATCAGCAGACAGTGAGGAGACTGAAAGAGGAGCTAAGAAGTCCCATGCAGAAGTGATATCAGGAGACTGGAGTTTCTGTGGGATAAGGAAACAACAAAGGAGATGTTTAATCAGATCTAGAGATATGGAATGAAAAGAAATTGGAAAAAGAGAGGGAGAGGTCAATGATTATTGATGGGCTTCTGGAGGCTGAAGGGACCACCTATAATGGAACACACAGGGAGAAAAGAGACTGAAAGCAGTATCGCAATAAGAGGAGAGAAAGACATATCCCAGTTGACAAGTTTTCACAGAATTCGGGGCATTAGAGAGAAAAAATCAAGTTAAATTGACATTCAAGACAGAAGTGGTATGGAACGGCATCCTACAACAGAACCACTGCTAAAGGACTCCCGAAAATATCAGCGAGTGTACCTTGACTGCGACAGAACACAAAATGAATGGGTGTGAAGATATAGCAGCCCTTTAAGACCTCAAAGGGTATTTCAAAATGTCCTTCCTCCTATGAAAAGGAAATAGAAAAATTAGTTATAGCCAATAAAAAATCTTAGAAAAAGTAAACAAATAATTTATCATGTAAATATAAAACTCCTTGGCACAGTGAAGAAACTTTTGGTCTGAGGAATCAGACCTTTCGGTCCTCTTCGTCCGACCGAACCTAATTACTCCCCACTCCCCCTTTCTCTGCCCCATCCTCTAAATCCATTCTTTCCTATTCTTTCTCAATTTCCCTATCCCTCCCATCTCCCTGCTTTTGGCCTTTGGGGTTCTCCCTTCAGGCATTCTGGTTCCTAGGTAGAGAAAAGGGTATCATCATCCATCCCATTCCTTTGAGGTCCTTTGTGGGGGTGTAGTTTTCCGTGGAATCTGGATTATCTGGGGATGTCCTGATATATCTCCCGTCTTCTGGGAGGAGGCTTACGATGTCTTTCAGATGATGGGTGTGTGTCTATAGGATGCCTGTTGGATTCCATTGAGGTGGTGCCGAGGGAGGTATGCTTTTTGGCTGGTATTCGATCGCCCTCTCTTTTGTCCACCGAGGTTGCCCACTGGATGAGAGGTTGCTATCCTGGATTGCTAGTTTACTGGCATGAAAGGTAGGGTTTGGCATGGGTTCCATGCTGCATCTGCACTTCTTACCGCTCTGAGGTCCTTGGCCGTGAAGAGGGATTTACGACCCTTTCATTCCTCCTAGGAGCTACCCCTCCACATTCCCTCTTTTTTCCTTCTTTTTTTTGAAAAAGTAAAAGAAAAAAGTAACCTAACCATGGAGTTCCAGATCCACGAAACTTCTCCTGGGCCACTTTCTGCTGCGGCGCTCTCTCACAATCCTACCTCATTATCGGACCATTCTTTGGACCTTTCTGCTGCATGACCTTTGTCGGTTTAGCGCTTCATTTGATCATAATTTGGCCCATTACCCATTACCTTCTGCAGGTAACATTCATTTCCTGTTCCTCTTACCGAGGTTTCCTGACTCTTTTGATACATCGGACCTCAGCATGTCTTTGATCATACTTCCGGTTTCTTCCTCTACGATTCGACGATCTTCAGATCGCCCGCGCATTTCAGGATGGGCCACTTCCAGTCCCACACCAAAACTACCACCACCATAAAAGATGACACTGCTTTGATTACCTCTCATTCTTCCCAGAAAAGACCAACACGACACACTACATTTCAAAGTACACAATGGGCTAAATTTTTCACTCGGCAACCGACATCTTCCACTATTATCTTTCTGATCATAGTATCAGCAAGGCACTCCTGTGCCATGTTTGTCAAAATATTTCATTTTATGCTCTTAAGAGTGGTACACACATCGTCACAATACGAAATGCTGGCTTCTTACCTCCATAGACGATATTCCTGTAACAATTTAAAAACATTTCTCTCACCTCTTGCAGTGGTACCTTAGTTCTGCCTTATACTACTTCCCCGCGGACGGAGACGCTTTCACTTCCGAGAACTTCCGACCTCAGTTTATATTACAGGACATCGTTTAAAAGTCCGAGAGTTGATTCCTACACAACAACAGTGTAGAAATTGCTGGCGCTTCAGCCACCCATCGAAATATTGCAGGTCCATTTCAGAATGCTCAGTCTGCGATGATGCCGATTATTGCAATACATCTTGCAGCCTTATTTGTAATGAGGCTCACCCAGATTATTCTAGTTGTTGCCAAGTTTACTTAAAAGAACGAGAAATCCTCTGTCTTAAAGAGAATAAAGGCTTTACTTATGCCATGGCAATCTCTCATCTCTGCCTCCAAGAGAGACTTCCACGACTTTCGTATTCTAGAGTTACTAAGAGGCCTCCAACCTCTGTGGTACCCACTTCCACAGTCTCCTCTGTGGTCACAGATTCCACATTCACCTCTGTATCTAACTCTTTTGTAGCCCTGGACTTAGGGGTCCCTACCTCGTCCCCTCATACTGTTCTTGAGTCTTATTCTTCTTGCTCGCATGTTTCTATGTCTCAACACCTCCCACAACTACACCTTCATTTCATCTCACTTCTTCTCCAAAGTCTAAAGCATCACCAAAGTTCAAATCTCCTTTAATCTCTCATTCACTTATCCTCCCAAACCTTTCTCTTTTCCAGTCTCTGTGCCTAATACTTTACCTCTTACAGTATCTGTTATGGGTGTGGAGGTTCATCCTCCCCCTCGTACAGTTCCCTCCTCTCCTGTCCCCGTCCAAGTGTCTTCATAAGTAAACTCTAACCTCTAAGAAGGTGGGAACCTTCTTTGGTAACTTCCATCGTCTCTCCGATCTTTACTCACCCTCCCCTTCTATCTCTGATTTCGTACTACCTACAACTTCCTTTTCCTCTGAAATGCTTAAAGCTGTCTCCGAATATACTGACTAAACAAAACCAATGATGGACACTGATCCACCTTCCATCACTCCTTTCTTCGCAACATTTCAATCCTTTGCATCTTATTTTTTATTATTAACACATCGGCCGATTCCCACCAAGGTAGGGTGGCCCGAAAAAGAAAAACTTTCATCATTCACTCCATCACTATCTTGCCAGAGGGGTGCTTTACACTACAGTTATAAAACTGCAACATTAACACCCATCCTTCAGAGTGCAGACACTGTACTTCCCATCTCCAGGACTCAAGTCCGGCCTGCTGGTTTCCCTGAATCCCTTCATAAATGTTACTTTGCTCACACTCCAACAGCACGTCAAGTATTAAAAACCATTTGTCTCCATTCACTCCTATCAAATACCCTCAAACATGCTTGCTGGAAGTCCAAGCCCCTTGCACACAAAACCTCCTTTACCCCCTCCCTCCAACCTTTATTAGGCCGACCCCTACCCCGCCTTCCCTCCACTACAGATTTATGCACTCTTGAAGTCATTCTGTCTCGTTCCATTCTCTCTACATGTCCGAACCACCTCAACAACCCCTCCTCAGCTCTCTGGATAATAGTTTTGGTAATCTCGCACCTCCTCCTAATTTCCAAACTCCGAATTCTCTGCATTATATTCACACCACACATTGACCTCAGACATGACATCTCCACTGCCTCCAGCCTTCTCCTCGTTGCAACTTTCATCACCCATGCTTCACACCCATATAAGAGTGTTGGTATAACTATACTCTCATACATTCCCCTCTTTACTTCCATGGACAAAGTTCTTTGTCTCCACAGACTCCGAAGTGCACCACTCACCCTTTTCCCCTCATCAATTCTATGATTCATCTCATCCTTCATCTGCTGACATGTCCACTCCCAAATATCTGAATACAAACATCTCCTCCATACTCTCTCCCTACAATCTGATATCCAATCTTTCGTCACCTAATCTTTTTGTTATCCTCATCACCTTACTCTTTCCCATATTCACTTTCAATTTTCTTCTTTTACATACCCTACAAAATTTATCCACCAACCTCTGCAACTTCTCTTCAGAATATCCCAAAAGCACAGTGTCATCAGCAAAAAACAACTGTGACAACTCCCACTTTGTATTTGATTATTTATCTTTTAACCCCACACCTCTTGCCAAGACCCTCGCATTCACTTCTCTTACAACCCCATCTATAAATATATTGAACAACCATGGTGACATCACACATCCTCTTCTAAGGCACACTTTTACTGGGAAATAGTCCCAATCCCACCAACACACTCTAACCTGAGCCTCATTATCCTCATAAAAACTCTTCACTGCTTTCAGTAACCTACCTCCTACTCCATACACCTGCAAACATCTGCCACATTGCCTCCCTATCATATGCCTTTTCCAAATCCATAAATGCCACAAAAACCTCTTTACCCTTATCCAAATACTGTTCACCTATATGTTTCACCGTAAACACTTGGTCTACACACCCCCTACCTTTCCTAAAGCCCCCTTGTTCATCTGCTATCCTGCTTTCTGTCTTACTCATAATTCTTTCAATAATAACTCTACCATACACTTTACCAGGTACACTCAAGAGACTTATTCCCCTATAATTTTTGCACTCTCTTTTGTCCCCTTTGCCTTTATACAAAGGAACTATACACGCTTTCTGCCAATCCCTAGGTACCTTACCCTCTTCCATACATTTATTAAATAATAGCACCAACCACTCCAAAACTATATCCCCACCTGTTTTTAACATTTCTATCTTTATCCCATCAATCCCAGCTGCTATACCCCCTTTCATTCTACCCACTGCCTCACGAACTTCCCCCACACTCACAACTGGCTCTTCCACACTCCTACAAGATGTTATTCCTCCTTGCCCTATACAGGAAATCACAGCTTCCCTGTCTTCATCAACATTTTAACAACTCCTCAAAATATTCCTCCATCTTCCCAATACCTCTAACTCTCCATTTAATAACTCTCCTCTCCTATTTTTAACTGTCAAATCCATTTGTTCCCTAGGCTTCCTCAACTTATTAATCTCACTCCAAAACTTTTTCTTATTTTCAACAAAATTTGTTGATAACATCTCACCCACTCTCTCATTTGCTCTCTTTTTACATTGCTTCACCACTCTCTTAACCTCTCTTTTTCTCTCCATATACTCTTCCCTCCTTGCATCACTTCTACTTTGTAAAAACCTCTCACATGCTAACTTTTTCTTCCTTACTACTCTCTTTACATCATCATTCCACCAGTCGCTCTTCTTCCCTCCTGCACCCACTTTCCTGTAACCACAAACTTCTGCTGAACACACTAACACTACATTTCTAAACCTACCCCATACATCTTCGACCCCAATGCTGAAATGCAGCTACCACCCCAGCCCCACCCTGGGGTCGACAGAGCACCAGACGATGCCATATTGTCTATTCCCTCAGGTAGAGACTTGGAGTGGATACATAAAAATATGGGAATATAGAGATCAAATAAAAGGGAACATTACTAGAATATGGGAGAATAGACGGTAGCGGTCTATTCTCTTGGGAGTATGCTGCCACCACCTGCTCTTTTAATAGTGGAAGGGGTAAAAGAAATGATAGTCATAGGAGAAGGGAGAAAAACAAGGAGTTTGGGTTAGAGCAGGAGAAAACCCAGTGATAAGTAGTACAGGATCGTTAAAACAAGATAGGGGGTCCTGATAAGTACTGGCTCTTAGGGTAGCATGGCCTGAAAACACGAGCAGTAGGCACCTTATCAGGGGCTTGACTCTCCACAGAAAAATGATAACATCAATAGGTTATTTAATTTAGTCTCTGACACATGGACCTTGTATAAATGGCTCAAAGGGGGAAGTAAAACATATCCAGATATAACCATTTACAATTTAATAAACACATTACAAGTGTATCTGAAATTGTTTATAACAAAGAAGAAAAATTTATAGTAGCACATAATTATTATAGCATGCCTGGCTTACTGATGTTAAAACTACCTCCCCACATAGTTCCCAAGGAACTCCATTGCTTTCCATACTGAAGTTTAAGTGCCTTGATCCATTCCTGCTTTGGGAGGCTCCTGAGACCTTCAAATCCCAGATTACAAGCCTGGTCTGATCCTCCAGGACTATAGTTTCAAGGTCTCTCTAGCACTATCCTCTCCTCAGTATCTCTGGTGGATCTCTCCTACTTTGGAGG
Source organism: Cherax destructor (assembly GCA_009830355.1). Classification (NCBI taxonomy): domain Eukaryota; kingdom Metazoa; phylum Arthropoda; class Malacostraca; order Decapoda; family Parastacidae; genus Cherax; species Cherax destructor. Next base: position 39,695 of record WNWK01013945.1, read on the forward strand.
CATATCTTTGGTAGTGCCTGGTTGCTAACCCCAAGCCTGCTCCTACTCTTGAGGCATCTCTTTGGGGGGGATGGGGTGCCTGGTTGCTGCTAAACCTAAAAACATTTTTCAGGTTTAGTCACAAAATACACAAGCAAGAACTTCTACAAACAAAATAAGATCTTGCAAAAAAATAATAAGAAGGAACATAATTAACAAATTATAAAACAATAAAAAATGGCATATCAAAAACAATTCAAGATTTTACATAAAAATAAGACAGCTGAAATACAGTAAACAAACAGTATAGCTTAACACAATTATAAGACACAAAAGAATAAACATGAAACATAGGCTAGTATGAATTAAGATAGAGGAAAATAAAATAGTGGTACAAGGTAGCAAATACACAGGTAAGCTAGATTAAGTCAAGTTACATGTGACAGATAAATTACAGGAAATAAGCATAGTTAAACATAAGTAGTAGATTATTTAATAAAAAGAGTATTAGCATAAAAGATAGGTTAGGAAAGTTATAGGTTAGAAATATATGAAGTATTAGGGGTAGATCACATGGTCAAAAATACTAGTCATTACACCTTAAATTATCATTATTCTTACAATTTACTCTAATCATACAATATACAGGTATCATTTAACTATCATAATAAGGCAAGTTACAAGGTATACACAGTTAATAGGCCTTTTCTTAGTGATACAAGATATGCCGGCTGGAGGTTGTTCCTCCAATGGCTATAACACAAAAAGACTGCATTGTAACAATATTTGATCTTCTCTACTTATCTCCTCAACACAGATTATGAACTCACTTGTTAGCAGCAGTATAATCAATATGAGAAGTTGAAAAAGGCTTCTTAAGCTGACAAAGGTGTGAAGTGGTCATGGGAACGTTTCCGCGTGTTCCCTCCCTTGTTTTGAATAGAACTCCCTCTCATGTACACAAACTCTTTCAAAATTTCTACACAAGAGGTCAACTTGCCTCTATAAACCTTATTTCTACTCACAATAATTTTTACAATGAATACTAATACTAGAAAAATAATCAGACACAAAGAAAATTAATGTTATACCTATATTACAGATTAACAAAATCCTAGAGAAAACATATTGGAACATACAATAACAGAGTAACAGAATGCGAAGATAATCACAGTTCAAATACATTTCTTGAGTTAATTAACAGCATTTATTTCTTTCCCCTGAGTTACAGAACTATGCACATGGTAAATAGATAAGGATATAGACAAGAAATATAAGTGAGGACAGTCATGAAATTTTCACAACTAATATTTATCACACCTTACATAAGTAATGCTTGAGGGCTGATTTGCTTCATTACACACCTCCCAATTCGGGTAAATAAATCTTGTTGTGAAAATCACAATAAGTACTGGAAAAACGAAAAGAAAACAATAAAATATAAATACTCGGGAACTGTTTTTTCAATATAATACAGTATAATAATACACTGCTTCTCTTTCTGGCGTATTCTGAAACGTCGCAAACATTTCGGCTGATATACGAACTACAGCTGACAGACAGTTATTTTTACAACCCCACTCCAGTAACGTCTATCATGGAAAGTGTTCCTTCCACAACTCCTCCTTTTGCCCTATAGAGAACTCAAGCAACAAAGTACTGAGGTGGAGGCCTTCAGGTAGCAGAGAAACAACTCACCCTGATTTCTCGACAGAGGCACTTTAAACAGGAAATAACACTCCTCCGAGGAGGCGTCGATACACAACTGACATCCCTTTGACAACAACACCAACATTTAGATGAGAGGGCAGTGCACATGTCCTGTATTGCAGTATACGAGTCACTTAACACTAACAATTAAATCTACATACAGTCCAAAATTCATCATCAGTCCTACATAAAACAACAAAAAAATGAGGAGGAACAGCCTGAACTATACAGCTCAACACCTAGACATCTACTAGGGAACTAAACTGTCCTGCTCATAACCTAAAAATAACACATCATAACATACAAAGAGCACAGAGAGAAAACACAGTATAAGGACTACACACAAAATAGCTCAAAGCAGCAGTAGAGAAAAGTGTAACAGCCTGAACTGTACAGTCCAACACCTAGGCCATACTAGGGAATACAACTGTCATTACCACTTCTCCCATTCCACATAACAGAAAAATAGACGTAGAAAACAGCATAAGATAAAACTACCCACTACGTACATAGGCTGTTTCAGGTTCAGAAAAAAATTACATGAATAGTATCTCAGACTTACTCTTGTTAATAGTATTTCTAAATATTTTTCCTTGTTCCAACCTTCCCCAAACTTCGAGCAAAATTCAACACTCAAAATATCAGCAATGGAATTCTCTGAATTTTGGTTACCAATGCCAGGTTCACTGGAATTAACCATTTTCACACTCTTCCGAGACTTATCAAATTACACCTATTTTCAACACCTTCATAGTTACTTTCTGAAAATCCATAATTTAAATTTGTCCAATCAGTTACCTTATATTTATTCTTCACTCGATCCATGCAAGTCCATATGGTTTTCAAATAACCGTCACTCATCTTACATTTACACAGAATTTTCATAAGGCAAAGAATAAACAAAAATAGACATCCTTTCATTAAAACCTCTAGTGATAAATGGGGGACACTTTCTCCTTCAAATACATCTTCTAACTTTAAATCTTTTTCCTTATCCCTTGAAACATGTACATGTCCATGGTAATTTTTCGTTTTGATTACAAACTGTCATAGAAGAGCCAAGCAACACAAATAATCCACGCTGCCACCAGTGAAATGCAGCTACCACCCCAGCCCCACCCTGGGGTCGACAGAGCACCAGACGATGCCATATTGTCTATTCCCTCAGGTAGAGACTTGGAGTGGATACAAAAAAATATGGGAATATAGAGATCAAATAAAAGGGAACATTACTAGAATATGGGAGAATAGACGGTGCGGTCTATTCTCTTGGGAGTATGCTGCCACCACCTGCTCTTTTAATAGTGGAAGGGTAAAAGAAATGATAGTCATAGGAGAAGGGAGAAAACAAGGAGTTTGGGTTAGAGCAGGAGAAAACCCAGTGATAAGTAGTACAGGATCGTTAAAACAAGATAGGGGGTCCTGATAAGTACTGGCTCTTAGGGTAGCATGGCCTGAAAACACGAGCAGTAGGCACCTTATCAGGGGCTTGACTCTCCACAGAAAAATGATAACATCAATAGGTTATTTAATTTAGTCTCTGACACATGGACCTTGTATAAATGGCTCAAAGGGGGAAGTAAAACATATCCAGATATAACCATTTACAATTTAATAAACACATTACAAGTGTATCTGAAATTGTTTATAACAAAGAAGAAAAATTTATAGTAGCACATAATTATTATAGCATGCCTGGCTTACTGATGTTAAAACTACCTCCCCACATAGTTCCCAAGGAACTCCATTGCTTTCCATACTGAAGTTTAAGTGCCTTGATCCATTCCTGCTTTGGGAGGCTCCTGAGACCTTCAAATCCCAGATTACAAGTCTGGTCTGATCCTCCAGGACTATAGTATTCAAGGTCTCTCTAGCACTATCCTCTCCTCAGTATCTCTGGTGGATCTCTCCTACTTTGGAGGCATATCTTTGGGGGTGCCTGGTTGCTAACCCCAAGCCTGCTCCTACTCTTGAGGCATCTCTTTGGGGGGGTGCCTGGTTACTGCTAAACCTAAAAACATTTTTCAGGTTTAGTCACAAAATACACAAGCAAGAACTTCTACAAACAAAAATAAAGATCTTGCAAAAGAATATAAGAAAGGAACATAATTAACAAATTATCAAAACAATAAAAAATGGCATATCAAAAATAATTCAAGATTTTACATAAAAATAAGACAGCTGAAATACAGTAAACAAACAGTATAGCTTAACACAATTATAAGACAAAAGACTGAACATATATGTATACACAGAATAAACATGAAACATAGGCTAGTATGAATAAGACAGAGGAAAATAAAATAGTGGTACAAGGTAGCAAATACACAGGTAAGCTAGATTAAGTCAAGTTACATGTGACAGATAAATTACAGGAAATAAGCATAGTTAAACATAAGTAGTAGATATTTAATAAAAGAGTATTAGCATAAAAGATAGGTTAGGAAAGTTATAGGTTAGAAATAAGAAGTATTAGGGTAGATCACATGGTCAAAAATACTAGTCATTACACCTTAAATTATCATTATTCTTACAATTTACTCTAATCATACAATATACAGATATCATTTAACTATCATAATAAGGCAAGTTACAAGGTATACACAGTTAATAGGCCTTTTCTTAGTGATACAAGATATGCCGGCTGGAGGTTTGTTCCTCCAATGGCTATAACACAAAAAGACTGCATTGTAACAATATTTGATCTTCTCTACTTATCTCTCTCAACACAGATTATGAACTCACTTGTTAGCAGCAGTATAATCAATATGAGAAGTTGAAAAAGGCTTCTTAAGCTGACAAAGGTGTGAGAGTGGTCATGGGAACGTTTCCGCGTGTTCCCTCCCTTGTTTTGAATAGAACTCCCTCTCATGTACACAAACTCTTTCAAAATTTCTACACAAGACGGTCAACTTGCCTCTATAAACCTTATTTCTACTCACAATAATTATTACAATGAATATTAATACTAGAAAAATAATCAGACACAAAGAAAATTAATGTTATACGCTATATTACAGATTAACAAATATCCTAGAGAAAACATATTGGAACATACAATAACAGAGCAACAGAATGCGAAGATAATCACAGTTCAAATACATTTCTTGAGTTAATTAACAGCATTTATTTCTTTCCCCTGAGTTACAGAACTATGCACATGGTAAATAGATAAGGATATAGACAAGAAATATAAGTGAGGACAGTCATGAAATTTTCACAACTAATATTTATCACACCTTACATAAGTAATGCTTGAGGGGCTGATTTGCTTCATTACAATGCCTACTCTCTCACTAGCCCATCTATCTTCCAATAGTTGTTTATATCTTACCCTAACTGCCTCCTTTTTTAGTTTATAAACCTTCACCTCTCTCTTACTTACTGCTTCTATTTTCCTTGTATCCCATCTACCTTTTACTCCCACTGTAGCTATAACTAAAAAGTGATCTGATATATCTGTGGCTCCTCTATAAACATGTACATCCTGAAGTCTACTCAACAGTCTTTTATCTACCAATACATAGTCCAACAAACTACTGTCATTACGCCCTACATCATATCTTGTATACTTATTAATCCTCTTTTTCTTAAAATATGTATTACCTATAACTAAACCCCTTTCTATACAAAGTTCAATCAAAGGCCTCCCATTATCATTTACACCTGGACCCCAAACTTACCTACTACACCCTCTCTGCATGTTTCTCCACTTTAGCATTTAGGTCCCCTACCACAATTACTCTCTCACTTGGTTCAAAAGTTTCTATACATTCGCTTAACATCTCCCAAAATCTCTCTCTCTCCTCTACACTCCTCTCATCTCCAGGTGCATACACGCTTATTATGACCCACTTTTCGCATCCGACCCTTATTTTAATCCACATAATCCTTGAATTTACACATTTATATTCCCTCTTCTCCTTCCATAACTGATCCTTCAACATTATTGCTACCCCTTCCTTAGCTCTAACTCTCTCAGATACTCCTGACTTAATCCCATTTATTTCTCCCCACTGAAACTCGCCTACCCCCTTCAGCTTTGTTTCGCTTAGGGCCAGGACATCCAACTTCTTTTCATTCATAACATCGGCAATCATCTCTTTCTTATCAACTGCACTACATCCACGCACATTTTAAAATCCCAGTTTTATAAAGTTTTTCTTCTCTTTTTTAGTAAATGTGTACAGGAGAAGGGGTTACTAGCCCATCTAGGATTTTATCGTTACGGAGGAAAGAAATTCTTTCCACTTCCCATGTACAATAGAGAAAATAAAAAGAACAAGAGCTATTAAGAAAAAGAAGAAAAATCTAGATGTGTGTATGTATATACTATATGCATGTGCATGCCTGTGTAGTGTGACCTAAAGTGTAAGTATAAGTAGCTAGATATACCTGTTATCCAGCGTGTTTATGAGACAGAAAAAAGACACCAGCAATCCTTCCATCATGTAAAACAGTTTCAGGTTTCTGTTTCACAGTCACCTGGCATATGTTCCTTTGCATCTATCTATACATATTTTATTTTATTTTTTTATTTTATTGAAAAAAACAATTACAAAACACATGACAAAGAGAGAAACACCATACAGAGTGGAAAACTTAATTTACAAGCACTAACTTTCATTTGCTTGGCAATGCAACAACAAAGGTCATCATTTTACCTACTTAAGAAAACATACAAAGCAAAACTATACAATACACAAAACCAGTAATACATATCAGCCAATGCTTAACATCCATGAACACGAAGAAGATAACGAACCGGATTTACATAACCCCGAAAAGCATAGATCACAAACAGCCACTAAAGAACATAAGTGACAATATGACAAAAGATAAAAAAAATAATCCTCACCCGAGGGTTTAGCACTTACATGTCTGTATTGTACAGACAGCGACCCGAAGAAACTTTAGTACATTTCAAAATTATAAGACAATATGAAACACAACAATTGAAACAATATAATAATAATTACAAACAGCGTCGTCCCCTACAAATCTACACACACTGTTGACCATTAACATCGATAATTAAGTTACACATTAAGCAAAAACATACCAATTCACAAGTATATTAAAACGTAATACCACAATACTTGTACACACATCTCCAAAACAGAAAACTTTATTATACAAGACAAGAACACAGGTAAAGGAATGACAACATTCCTAAGGATGTAGTTTAAATTATGTAAGGAAAGAGCATCCTGCACAATAAGCAAATTAATATTTACACAAACACAAACTAACAAAGGTAGACAGTTTACAACACAAAACCTAACCACAACTGCCTTCCACAAAAGTAAGGCATAATGTTGAAACATGAGAATCCCATCTCAGGAAACACCCTAAAAGTTACATACATCATAATGGAAAACGGTTCATACCAAAGTGGGTGAAAAAATAAGAACCATATACAAACACACCATAAAGGGAACTTACTACACCTATAAGTAATCATCACCAGTCCAGTAGGTTTTGAGGAAAAGCCACTATGGTTACCCCTGACACCTTTGCTCCATAGGGGTTCCCTCCCTCCCCGTCTCCCGTCATACCACACACATCACGCATTCCTCAGTCATGTGTCATACGCCCGCTGAGTCCACCGTCACCCACCCACCCCTCCCTTTCATTCATACGCCTTTCCCCACCATGTATACCCCCCTCCCTGTCGCCGGCCAGTCCTTTTAAACCCTCACAGCTCTAGTAAACTACCCACCGCCAACTCTCTATAACCCACAGAAAAAGCTGAATTCCACCTCCGACCATAAAGATCCCTATTTCTACATTTTGTCCTATAAAACACAGCAGCCAATGCCTTGACTTTACACTCCCCCGACACCCCCCTCATACCCCATGACACATACAAGTAGTCTGCCACTAGGTACAAGACCGCCCATCTCACCTTCCCTCCCACCCCTCCCACATCAAAGCTTAAGGCCCGCAAGGTTGAAAGCCCTCACCCCCCCCACCCTGCGTAACACCTTCCAAAACCATTCACGCACTACTCTCAATAAAGGACAAAAATATACCACATGATACGCTGTATCCTCCTCTCCGCATCTATCACACAACCCTCCCTCCCCTATCCCCATACGGCACAAAATTGCCTTTGATGCAATGATCCCCATTAAAAGCCTATACACAAATTCACGTACTCTGGGTTTAAGCCACAACTTTCTTAATCCCTTCCATATACCCATCCAATCATACACAGGGTATATCGCTGCCCATGCAACCCCCCCCCATTGCAACCCTCCCCTGCCCAGGAGAGTCGCAGTGATCTGCCTCGGCTCCCTAACCACCATGATTTGCCTCAACATTCCTTCACACTCCCTCAGATCATTCCCCTTCCACCACCTTCTGACATCTTCCATAACCAATCCCACTCTTCTCCCCCACACTCCACCCACCCTGAGGTATCGATGCTTAATATAAACACACTGCAGACGCCTTGATAATGGGATGAGCCCCAAACCTCCTTGACGTACCCTCGTCATTACCACTTCCTTACTTAACCACGCCCTCCCATAACCCCATATATAACATAAGGACCTTCTCTGCAATTCCTTCACATCCTCAAAAATAATGGGGAACACCGCCGCCACATGCCACAGTTTACTAAACACTAATGAATTGACGATCACCACCCTCTGATGCAATGTGATGTCCCCAGGCTGCCAACCACCCATGTGCTTAATGGCCTCCCTCAATACCATCTCTGCATTAACCCTCCGGGCCTCAACCGGATCCGCCCGGTACACCACCCCACAAATCTTCACCTGTTCTACTGTTGACCACCCCCTTCCCTCCCCATCCCTCCCTCCCCCCTACCCACCCACCTACCTCCAACAATTTAGATTTTGCATAGTTTACTTTCATCCCAGTAGCCTTCCCAAAAATCTCTACAATACGCCTCACATTCACTAACTCCTCTACATCTCTCACTAGTACTGTAGTACGTATCATCCACATATCCAACTATCCCTGCATCCCCCTTCCCTCAGCCATTCCTCCTGAAACTAAACGATAAAAGGGATCTTGCATGCAAGCAAACAATACCTGGGACAAGGGGCATCCCTGTCTTAAACCCTTATCCATAGCCACCTCCTTTCCCATCCTACCATTTACCTGTACCCTAACCCTGGCTCCCCCATACAGAGTCTCTACCCAACCTACTACTTCATTCCCAAAACCCTGCTGCCTCATGACATCGTACAACATACTCCTTTCAACACTATCATAAGCAGCACTCCAATCGATACTCAACACTCCCCTCCCCTCCCTTCACCACTCTCAATAAAATCCCTAATTTCACCATGACCCACGCCCATGCTTCTACCTGGGAATCCACATTGCCCCTTATGTAAGACTATTCCCAACACTTTCTTAAGCCTATTACCTAGCAACTTAGCGAAGATTTTATAATCCGCACACATTAAAGCTATAAATCTATAATCCTTCATTGTCCTACATTCCTCTTTTTCTTCACCAAAACCACAACCCCAGTGTTATGCATACTACCCAATACCCTCCCATTCTTCATACAATTGAATAATTTAACTAAATAATCCCTTAGGGGCTCCCTATTATGTACATAGAAATCATTCGGGAGACCATACAATTCAGGAGCCTTCCCTTTTCTCAAACCCTGCACTGCCTTCCATACTTCTTCCTCACTAATCTCTCCCTCCATGTTCTTCCTGTCGTCCTTACTAACAATACACCTAATCCCCTCCCCTATTACTGCCCTGTCCCTCACCCCCTCTTCCTCCTGCAAGTACTCTTTAACCCAGTGATCTGCATAGTTACTTACTCCTTCAGTAGTTCGGAGCAATTGTCCTCCCCTATACCCCCCCAACTCCTGACACACCTCCAACGTCATCATAGTTGTGTCCCTCTGCCGCTTCCTAAAACGTCAGAGCACACAGGCCGATGGCCTGTCGTCCCATAAGACCTCCTCTAGCCCTCTCACGCGTGTCACATTAAATTGTTCATTCTGCAATTCTCTCAGACGACCTTTCAGAATACCCATCTCATCCACCCTAGAATTCCCACCCCTTTTGTAACAATCCTCCAGTTGACCCTCCAAGTACCTCTGTAATCCGAATTTCCCCCAATTCTCTTCCCTGCCTATTTTTTGTATAATACTTACTAATACATGGCTTTGCCCACATTTCCCACCAACTCAGTAAGTCCCCTGCATGCTGACCTCTCTCCCATTGCCCCTGCCACCATGCAGCAAAATTTTCTCCCTCACCAATTCCTTGCAGTAAACTTGTATTCAATTTCCAATAGCTGTCATCCCTTTTAATCCTTCCTTCCCAGCTGATATCTGCCAACACACCCCTATGATCAGAATATCCCACGTCCATAGCTTCTACCCTACCAACCTGTATCTCCTTAGTTACATAAATCCTATCTAGTGGTGCCTGATATCCCCACCTCATGAAAGTGTGCTCCACACACCATCCTCCTCCCCTAACTACATCCATCACCCCGGCTGCTCCTAATACCTCCCTCAACACCCCCAGGACACAGCCCGCTCCCCTGGGCTCTACATCCTTACCTCGTATTACACAGTTCCAGTCTCCTCCTATAATGGTTACCTCAGGCAGTCCTCTCAAATGATACAGCAGTAGGTCCCTCACGAAATGTTCCTTAGTACGCCTGCACTGATCCGCCAGCATATACACACTAATAAAACTCACGCGCACGTCTCCCCACACCCCGTCCACCCTCTCCACCCTACCCTCCTCACCCGTCTCCCACGCTAATAACTTAAATGGGTTGACCTCATGCATTCCCACAGCAGCCCCTCCCTTTAATTTTCCTGAATCACCTGCATACACTCGGTACCCATTCAAACACAATTCCCTGGCACACCTGAAATTATGCTCTGTACAAAACAAATATCTACCTGAAAACGTCGTAAAGTTACCTCGAGCCATTGTGTTTTCACCTCGGCCCGAAGGCCGTTAACATTTATGGTGAGACTTCTGAAGACAACATAGGGGGTTTTCCTCGAAACCTCTGGCCTTTTGGCACTCCTCCTCCCTTCTCCTTCGCCCCTGATCACGTTTAGACCCTTCTCTTCCTGACACCCCACCCTGTCTCCTGCAAGCCACATCTACCCATGGCTTCGTACAAACTCGCTGCGCAGGTGTGATCACTTCCTCATCTGTCCCACCCACAGGTCTTTTACGTGAATCACCACTTTGTTCCATAGCCACAATTTCCAACTGTTCATCCTGCCTGTGGACTACAGCTACCACATCCTGCACCACCAGGTTAGAATCCCCCACATGCGATGTAAGCCCACACTTCCCAGGCAGCTCCACATGACATCACCAGGCTCTAAAGGGGACGCCTCTCCAGGCGTGCCAAGGAAATCCCTGACGGCATCTTGCAATACAGGGGGCAAGTCCCCTGCAAAATCCCCTCATCCACAGGTGCAAGCCCTCAGGCAGAGTCTCACAGGTGACATCTGTCTCGTCCACCTCATCACTCCACCTTTTACTCTGTCCTCCACTTGGTGGTACTGGCACCACATGCTCTGCCTTGTCAACCTCCGTTTCCGTTTCCTCCATTTGTTCTTCCTGACAGCGGTCCTTCCTCCTCCCACAAGCAGCTGCAACATGATCATACGACCCACATAGTCTGCAGGTTCATTGCTAGCTGGCGTATGTGACGTAGACTTGAGTCCTAAATTCATCAAGTACAACATACGAAGGTATAGGCCTTCGTAGAGTCATTTTAAGGGAATATGACCATTCCTGTAATCCTGCGTAAATTCCATCAGTCCATTTGCCCATCACAGCCGTATGGACCATTCCAAATTGCTGGAACAGCCTGACGAATATCCACATCAACAATTTCAAATGGGACATTGTGAACACGAATAAAGGTGTAATATCGGGAGACATCCCTCAAGCATACCTCCAAGCCAGTGTTGATCACCCTTCATTTATCTTGAAAGCTATCCACGATGCGCTCATACGCCGCCACCGTTGCAAACTTAACGAAGATGCGGTACGCCCCATTCAGCGATATTCCTTGCAATTCCTCAGCATGAATGCCATATGCATCGCGTATAATGGCAGGCAACAAAACAGTCGTGTTATCCGGGTACACTGCTTCTTGTAAGACCTCAACACACACCATGTTGATCCTCCTTCCCCCAGACGCCATATTGCTGAAAATCAGTAACTCGCTCGTCGGCCGCCAGGTGTCAGCAGCAAGAGAACAACTCAGCTCAGAGGCCAGGTGGCGAATGAGGCTCTTATCGTCTTTCCAGCCCCCCTCCTCCCCAACTACCCTCCTCAAGACTTAGGAATAGGAAATCAGCTAACTTGATTTCCCACACAAGGTGCTGCATGAGAATCTTATTCATCAGATTGATGGTGTTGTTTCAGTAATATAATAGTTATTTTCACTGTTTGTACGCTTCGAACTCACGATGGTACAATGAACAGTCATATTCGTATGTTTTAACAAATATTTTTCGTATTTTCCTCAAGAACTTATTTCAAACTTTAAAAAATTGTAACGTACTTATTTTTGTCGAACTCAACACTAAATATATTATTTTTAGACAGACAAAAAACCTACTGTTTTTTTTTTTTCAGGTAGCTTGATGTTTCTGGGAGCCTTGCTGGGGTCATTGACTGTCAGTGTACCGATGGTGAGGTTGGGCCAGAGAGTGACACTCCTGATATCTCTTCCCTTATCCCTCGCCAGCTGGATTATCTTGGCCACAGCACCCACAAACTGGGTCGTCCTGCTAGTTCGCGTCTTCCAAGGCATCACAATGAGCTCCATATCAAATTCCTCCTCGACTTACGTGGCAGAGCTTTCGCACAGTAAAATAAGAGGGCGACTAATGTCTACTCTTGATCTCTCGCGTCAGATGGGCATTCTTCTGGCATATGTTCTGGGCTGTTCAAACCTGACTTGGCGGAAAGTAGCATTAACATGTGGTTTTGTCAACACTGTAATTCCCTTTGTTGATCTGCTGTATTTACCTAACTCCCCTCGCTGGCTGGCCACACAAGGCTACTTTGACAGAGCTCACACATCCTTGACCTTCTTTCGGGGACCAAACTATGATGTCCACAAAGAAATGGATGACATTAGAGATGAGCTTGAGAAGACGACTAATAGTGGTAGTAATATTTTAGACCAGTTGCGACAAATTAGAACTCCATTAATATTAAGATATCTTATTATTATGTCTTTAGTAATGTTTTTCGTACATTTCAATGGAGTAATGGTGTTGCCAACATACATTGTAGTCATTATAAATAATGCAGATATTAGCATAAGTTCATATTTGTGTGCAGTTTTAATAGGAATTATTCGGGTCGTAGGAGTGTTCTTTTACATAAGTATAATTGACCGCAACGATCGCAAACCATTATTTGCAATGACTTGCATAGTATGTAGCTTATGTATGATTGTACTTGGTGTATACTTCTTTGACCAAGTTCACGACAGACGTTTCCATGATCAAAACTGGTTACCAGTCGTCTGTTTAGCAGTTTATTCGTTTTTCACTGTAGCCCCAATTGTAAATTTACTTCGAAGTGAACTGTTTCCCAGTTCCGTTCGTTCTACTGTTGTGCCAATATTATACACATTGTTTTTCATTGGGGCATTCACAGCCTTACAGTCGTTCCCTTACATAGTGTCAGAGTTTGGAAGTTATGGGGCGTTTTGGATTTCATCTGGCTGTAGCCTCTTCCTCTCTGTTCTTGTGGTTGTTAACATACCCGAGACCCGAGGAAAAACACTGGAAGAAATAACAGAACTGCAGATTGCAAGGAGTAGAAGAACTAAGATGAAAGAGGTACCTGGAGAGAATGCTGAAGCTAGAGAGAGAGAGAGAGAGGGAGAGGGGAG